>JAVGWX010000025.1:16903532-16906032 GCA_036924085.1 Ariolimax columbianus | reverse complement strand
AAATTCCTAACAACCATGTACAAATGCTATAACACATGTTCTATCGACTTGTGTAGCTAGACGCCGTGGGGAGGTGCAGTTTTCTGTCGTGTGCCATCTGTGTCGCGTATGTTGTTGTTATTGCGTGTTTCTTCATTGTTTCACTGGCACCGTCCATCCATCTTTTCAGTGGTCTACCTCTTGCTCTGCAACCCTGATGTCTGGTACTTTAGATACATGAACCTGGTAACTTTGGTTGTATTCTTGCCGGGTGTCTGAACAATTTTATTCTCTGCCTCTCCTTGTATTTCATGCATGGTGTTGTTCCCACCTTTTGTCTGATAACTTAACATAACTTAACATAACTTAATATTACTTAACATAACGTAACATAATTTAACATAACTTAATACAACTCAACTTAACTTAAACTTAACTTCACATAACTTAACTTAAGAGAACTTAAATTAACATAACTGAACATAATTTTACATAACTAATATATCTTATATAACTTAACTTAACTTAACTTAGCGTATTTATACTGCTTTAGAAGACTCTGCACAGTCTGTATACAACCAGTTTAATTTTAATTTGCTTGCTCTAGAAGCTATGCTAATCCAATTTAATTTTAAATGCATTAACTATCCCTGCCTACACTACTTCCCGTGGCAATGCATTCCAAGCATTCACTACTTTCTGACTAAAACAAATATTTCCTAGTATCTAGTCTGAACGTTTCTTCAGCTAATTTGTATCTATGCCCCCTTGTTCTTGTAGGTGGTTGCATTTAAAAAAAAAACTTTTTATAATCTAATTTATCCGTTCCTGTCATTTTCTTATAAACCTGTATTAAGTTACCTCATTTCGTACTCTATCCAGCCTTGTGACCCCGACAGCCGTGTGACCCCGACAGACTTGCGACCCCGACAGACTTGCGACCCCAACAGACATGAGACCCCGACAGACTTACGACCCCGACAGACTTGCGACCCCGACAGACTTGTGACCCCGACAGACTTGCGATCCCGACAGACTTGTGACCCCGACAGACTTGCGACCCCGACAGAATGGCGACCCCGACAGACTTGTGACCCAGACACCTTTGTGACCCTGACACCTTTGTGACCCGACACCTTTGTGACCCCGACAGACATGCGACCCCGACAGACTTATGACACCGACACCTTTGTGATCCTGACACCTTTGTGACCCCGACAGACTTGCGACCCCGACAGCCTTGTGACCCCGACAGACTTGTGACCCCGACACCTTTGTGACCCTGACACCTTTGTGACCCCGACACCTTTGTGACCCCGACAGACTTGCGACCCCGACAGACTTGTGACCCCGACACCTTTGTGACCCTGACACCTTTGTGACCCCGACAGACTTGCGACCCCGACAGCCTTATGACCCCAACACCTTTGTGACCCCGACAGACTTGTGACCCCGACACCTTTGTGACCCCGACAGATTTGTTACCCCGACACCTTTGTGACCCTGACAGACTTGCGACTCCGACAGCCTTGTGACCCCGACAGCCTTTCTCTGAAACCTTATTTAACATATCATGGAATATCCTTTTTGCGCCTTGGTGAGAGTCCTTGTCTAACACTGTTAGCAGAGAGTTGGTAGTGAGTGTCCATGTCTGACACTGCTAGCAGAGAGTTGGTAGTGAGTGTCCATGTCTGACACTGGTAGCAGAGAGTTGGTAGTGAGTGTCCATGTCTGACACTGGTAGCAGAGAGTTGGTAGTGAGTGTCCATGTCTGACACTGGTAGCAGAGAGTTGGTAGTGAGTGTCCATGTCTAACACTGGTAGCAGAGAGTTAGTAGTGAGTGTCCATGTCTAACACTGGTAGCAGAGAGTTATTAGTGAGTGTCCATGTCTGACACTGGTAGCAGAGATTTGGTATTGAGTGTCCATGTCTAACACTGGTAGCAGAGAGTTGGTAGTGAGTGTCCATGTCTGACACTGGTAGCAGAAAGTTGGTAGTGAGTGTCCATGTCTGACACTGGTAGCAGAGAGTTGGTAGTGAGTGTCCATGTCTGACACTGGTAGCAGAAAGTTGGTAGTGAGTGTCCATGTCTGACACTGGTAGCAGATAGTTGGTAGTGAGTGTCCATGTCTGACACTGGTAGCAGAGAGTTGGTAGTGAGTGTCCATGTCTAACACTGGTAGCAGAGAGTTGGTAGTGAGTGTCCATGTCTGACACTGGTATCAGAGAGGTGGTAGTGAGTGTCCATGTCTGACACTGGTAGCAGAGAGTTGGTATAAAAACATTATTTATGGTCTTCATTGGAATGTGTTTGAATGATATTGTGTACTTCTATACACGGTCTTCATTGGAATGTGTTTGAATGATATTGTGTACTTCTATACACGGTCTTCACTGGAATGGGTTTGAATGATATTGTGTACTTCTATACACGGTTTTCATTGGAATGTGTTTGAATGATATTGTGTACTTCTATACACGGTTTTCATTGGAAATTGTTAGAATGATATTGTGTACTTC
>JAVGWX010000025.1:16896032-16898532 GCA_036924085.1 Ariolimax columbianus | reverse complement strand
TACTTGTTCCTTAATGAGGTCTAGCACTGTTGTTGTACCTACTTGTCTCTTGATGAGGTCTAGCACTGGTGTTGTACCTACTTGTTTCTTGATGAGGTCTAGCACTGGTGTTGTACCTACTTGTTCCTTAATGAGGTCTAGCACTGTTGTTGTACCTACTTGTCTCTTGATGAGGTCTAGCACTGGTGTTGTACCTACTTGTTTCTTGATGAGGTCTAGCACTGGTGTTGTACCTACTTGTCTCTTGATGAGGTCTAGCACTGGTGTTGTACCTACTTGTCTCTTGATGAGGTCTAGCACTGGTGTTGTACCTACTTGTTTCCTAATACCTTCGTTTCTGATTCTATCCTTTATTGTTAATCCAAGCATTCAGCGTAAGCATTTCATCTCTGTTGTTACAATATTTCTTTTATCTTTGCTTTTCAGTGTCCAATTTTGGCACTGATAGCACAACATGGGAAGGAATATCGTGTTGTATAACGGGGTTTTCTTTTTTGGTATCCATTGTAATATCGGGGGCATGTGCCCAATGATTTGCTTTACTACATCTGTGGTGGATTTCAGTGTCTCCTTTGCCAACTGCTGAGATTATGATACCCAGGTATGTGACATTTTTCACCTGTATTACCTGTTGATTTTGAATAAATATATTTGTTTTTGTTTCTTCTCTTGCAGTCATCATCCCTTCGGTGTTCTCTATGTTGATTTTTATACCGTGATCCATACAAGTCTTATAATGATTGTTGATTGTCATTACTTCAAACATCTATAACTAAACGACAAGACAGTTTTGTACTTAAGACAATCATTCCACTGAAACTAATCAGCCATTACATTTCCTAATTCTTTACTTTAAAATTCGTGTTCACTAGGCATCAGCTGTTGTTGTATTTTGTGTAAGCAATCAATGGATCTATTTTTGATTTGAGTACAGATTAACGATACACACTATGCTGTTGTTACATTAACCGAAGATCATGGACAGTTATTGATAACACTGTGACGTAGCAACATTTCTAGGGCTTAAAATATATGAGTGAATCGAGTGAATAAAGTCATTATAATAATAGTGTTCGATATACCTTAGTTATTTCACAACACACACACACACACACACATACACACAAACACCCACCACATACACTTCTTGATACCATCCATACACAATGCTCAGGAATAAGAACATCTACACGTGATATAAACAGAGTAAAAACACAGATTGAGGGGATATAAACAGAGTAAAAACACAGATTGAGGGGATATAAACAGAATAAAAACACAGATTGAGGGGATATAAACTGAATAAAAACACAGATTGAGGGGATATAAACAGAGTAAAAACACAGATTGAGGGGATATAAACAGAGTAAAAACACAGATTGAGGGGATAAAAACAGAGTAAAAACACAGATTGAGGGGATATAAACAGAGTAAAAACACAGATTGAGGGGATATAAACAGAGTAAAAACACAGATTGAGGGGATACAAACAGAGTAAAAACACAGATTGAGGGGATATTAACAGAGTAAAAACACACATCCAGATGTTATAAACAGAGCAACAACAAACATCAAGGTGGTATAATCAGATTAACAACACACATTCATATGTTATAGACAGAATGACAACACTTCCAGAGGTTAATAACATAATAACAACACACATCCAGGTTATAAATAGAGTAACAACACACATTTATTTGCTATATACAGAGTAAAAACACACATCTAGATGTTATAGACTGAGTAACAACACTTCCAGAATTTTGTAACAGCGTAACCAAACATCCAGATGATATTAACAAAGTAATAAAACGCATCAAATAGTTATAGACTGAGTAGCAACACACATCTAGAAGTTATAGACTGAGTATCAACACACATCTAGAAGTTATAGACTGAGTAGCAACACACATCCAGATGTTACAGACAAAGTAACAACACTTATCCAAACATATGCTATAAACACAGACCAAAAGATATCTCCACATGTTATAAACTAAGAACAAAACACATTTCTAGATGTTATAAATATAAAACGAAACACATCCAGATATTATTAACACAAAACACATCTCCAGATGTTAAAAACACAAAACATATCTCCGGATGTTATAAACACAAAACACATCTTCAGATGTTATAAACACAAAACACACCTCCAGATGTTATAAACACAAAACACATCTCCGGATGTTAAAAATACAAACACATCTCCAGATGTTATAAACACAGAACACATCTCCAGATGCTATAACACGGAGCAAAACACATCTCCAGAAAGCATTACAACTGCAACAACTTCACGTCTTCATACCGCAAACAGAGCAATAAACACATCGGCAGATATAATAAACTTTGCAGCAACGAAAAAACATCCCGATGCCATAAATAAATCGCAAGAAATACATCTTTTGATGTTACATAACATGTAATCCTAAACATATTATTTGCACTGTTCTGCTATATACTGTTCTTCTATTATACGGCACAAAATGCA
>JAVGWX010000025.1:16818532-16891032 GCA_036924085.1 Ariolimax columbianus | reverse complement strand
ATGTGACAATTATCAGTATTATTCTGGTACTAATGTGACAATTATCAGTATTACTCTGGTACTAATGTGACAATATCAGTATTGTTCTGGTACTAATGTGACAATTATCAGTATTATTCTGGTACTAATGTGACAATATCAGTATTATTCTGGTACTAATGTGACAATATCAGTATTATTCTGGTACTAATGTGACAATATCAGTATTGTTCTGGTACTAATGTGACAATTATCAGTATTATTCTGGTACTAATGTGACAATATCAGTATTATTCTGGTACTAATGTGACAATATCAGTATTATTCTGGTACTAATGTGACAATATCAGTATTATTCTGGTACTAATGTGACAATATCAGTATTATTCTGGTACTAATGTGACAATATCAGTATTATTCTGGTACTAATGTGACAATATCAGTATTATTCTGGTACTAATGTGACAATATCAGTATTATTCTGGTACTAATGTGACAATATCAGTATTATTCTGGTACTAATGTGACAATATCAGTATTATTCTGGTACTAATGTGACAATATCAGTATTATTCTGGTACTAATGTGACAATATCAGTATTATTCTGGTACTAATGTGACAATATAGTATTATTCTGGTACTAATGTGACAATATCAGTATTATTCTGGTACTAATGTGACAATATCAGTATTATTCTGGTACTAATGTGACAATATCAGTATTCTTCTGGTACTAATGTGACAATATCAGTATTATTCTGGTACTAATGTGACAATATCAGTATTATTCTGGTACTAATGTGACAATATCAGTATTGTTCTGGTACTAATGTGACAATATCAGTATTATTCTGGTACTAATGTGACAATATCAGTATTATTCTGGTACTAATGTGACAATTATCAGTATTATTCTGGTACTAATGTGACAATTATCAGTATTATTCTGGTAATAATGTGACAATATCAGTATTATTCTGGTACTAATGTGACACTTATCAGTATTATTCTGGTACTAATGTGACAATTATCAGTATTATTCTGGTACTAATGTGACAATATCAGTATTATTCTGGTACTAATGTGACAATATCAGTATTATTCTGGTACTAATGTGACAATATCAGTATTATTCTGGTACTAATGTGACAATATCAGTATTTTTCTGGTACTAATGTGACAATATCAGTATTATTCTGGTACTAATGTGACAATATCAGTATTATTCTGGTACTAATGTGACAATTATCAGTATTATTCTGGTACTAATGTGACAATATCAGTATTATTCTGGTACTAATGTGACAATATCAGTATTATTCTGGTACTAATGTGACAATATCAGTATTATTCTGGTACTAATGTGACAATATCAGTATTATTCTGGTACTAATGTGACAATATCAGTATTGTTCTGGTACTAATGTGACAATTATCAGTATTATTCTGGTACTAATGTGACAATTATCAGTATTATTCTGGTACTAATGTGACAATATCAGTATTATTCTGGTACTAATGTGACAATATCAGTATTATTCTGGTACTAATGTGACAATATCAGTATTATTCTGGTACTAATGTGACAATATCAGTATTATTCTGGTACTAATGTGACAATATCAGTATTGTTCTGGTACTAATGTGACAATATCAGTATTATTCTGGTACTAATGTGACAATATCAGTATTATTCTGGTACTAATGTGACAATATCAGTATTGTTCTGGTACTAATGTGACAATATCAGTATTATTCTGGTACTAATGTGACAATATCAGTATTATTCTGGTACTAATGTGACAATATCAGTATTATTCTTGTACTAATGTGACAATATCAGTATTGTTCTGGTACTAATGTGACAATATCAGTATTATTCTGGTACTAATGTGACAATATCAGTATTATTCTGGTACTAATGTGACAATATCAGTATTATTCTGGTACTAATGTGACAATATCAGTATTATTCTGGTACTAATGTGACAATATCAGTATTATTCTGGTACTAATGTGACAATATCAGTATTATTCTGGTACTAATGTGACAATATCAGTATTATTCTGGTACTAATGTGACAATATCAGTATTATTCTGGTACTAATGTGACAATATCAGTATTATTCTGGTACTAATGTGATAATATCAGTATTATTCTGGTACTAATGTGACAATATCAGTATTATTCTGGTACTAATGTGACTATATCAGTATTATTCTGGTACTAATGTGACAATATCAGTATTATTCTGGTACTAATGTGACAATATCAGTATTATTCTGGTACTAATGTGACAATATCAGTATTATTCTGGTACTAATGTGACAATATCAGTATTATTCTGGTACTAATGTGACAATATCAGTATTATTCTGGTACTAATGTGACAATATCAGTATTATTCTGGTACTAATGTGACAATATCAGTATTATTCTGGTACTAAAGTGACAATATCAGTATTATTCTGGCAATAGTAATACTTCTCCATTGTCGTCGATGCCATTCTCACTCTGTGGCTGTATCCTGAACTTAATACCTACACCTCTGGTAACCAATAGTTACCGCTGACGCCCTGTATCTTATACCACTGAAAACCGCTTGTTCTCATTGCGTTCGTTTCTTGGTTACTACGCCTATCGCTGCCTTCTGTTTTGAACTCGTATGCAAAGAGAAAGTAGGGATGAAGTATCAAAAACAGTTTGGACCTTTAAACCAGTGCATTTTCACACAAAAAATGGGCGATGTATCTGATAGTGAGCACACGGATGCCGTCAATGCGGAATCTGTTCGATTTATTTGACCATCTAGACTTTGATTATGATGATAATCAATCAGGTATTGAAAGAGAGTGATAGAAATGAACTAGATTTATACCACAGCAGTGGTATCACTGATGGTCAGGTCAGTTGACGACAATCGTAGACCTAGTGACACTAATGTGAGCGGCAACCGGAGATGCACGTTCGCTGTGCACTGTCCCCGATGGGTGGAGCGTTTATTGTAGTAGAGCAGATGTTCAACCATTCGAAAGGAATAAAACACAAAAAACTAACGAATTAAGCTGTCCAAATGGAAAACGACAACATGTTTCAGTCAACAGAAGTGAAAGTCGTCGACTAGTTTGAAATCCAGACAAATTCCTGACCTGGCGGCATCCATAATGCACAACCGGTAGGGCGCCATCTTTGCTGCTCTTTTCCCAAGCTGGAAATGTTTATATGACAAGACTTCATGAGACTTCTTCAGGCTGTTCATGATTCGCTTGTATAGATGTTGTTTTCGTCGCCTTTCTTTTCTCATCTTTCTGTACAGAAGCTTCTTGAGCTATTCGTTGGTTTTCGAGCAAGCTGGGGCTGCACGTCCATTAATGTCACGTATGGTGGTTCTAGGTAGCACTGCATTATTTGTAATATGATTCTCCAGCGAATAAGCTGCACGCGTCTCAGACAAGTCGAAGTGATTTAATCTCCTGGTTTCTCCATCTTAGATAGTCAAGCTTTTGCCCTCATAGAGCATGGGGGGGGGGGGGGGAGAATAACGGCACGACAGATTTTTAGCTGTCATTATGCAGATTCCTCGACGTTCCCACAATGTCGGGTTTTCGACCAAAAAATGTGCGGATTTTCGCTATTCTATTAGCCAGCTCATCAGCTATAATCACTGATCTCGATAGCGTGTTTCCGTAGCAGACGTTCCATCGCTTCCACGTTCGGTCCCCTCATAGTAGTCATTGGTTGGTTATGTGCAGTACATGGAGCTGGTTGACACATGCCCCCCGCCCTCCTCCCCAGTTTCCAATACAAGGGGCTGGTTGACATATGACCTCAGTTTCCAATACATGGGGCTGGTTGACATATGACCTCAGTTTCCAATACAAGGGGCTGGTTGACATATGACCTCAGTTTCCAATACAAGGGGCTGGTTGACACATGCCCCCCCCCCCAGTTTCCAAAACATGGGGCTGGTTGACACACGACCTCAGTTTCCAATACAAGGGCTGGTTGACACATGCCCCCCCCAGTTTCCAAAACATGGGGCTGGTTGACACACGACCTCAGTTTCCAATACAAGGGGCTGGTTGACATATGACCTCAGTTTCCAATATATGTTCTGGTTGACACACGACCTCAGTTTCCAAAACATGGGGCTGGTTGACACACGACCTCAGTTTCCAATACAAGGGGCTGGTTGACACATGCTCCCCCCCCCCCCAGTTTCCAAAACATGGGGCTGGTTGACATATGACCTCAGTTTCCAATACAAGGGGCTGGTTGACACACGACCTCAGTTTCCAATACAAGGGGCTGGTTGACACACGACCTCAGTTTCCAATACAAGGAGCTGGTTGACATATGACCTCAGTTTCCAATACAAGGAGCTGGTTGACATATGACCTCAGTTTCCAATACAAGGAGGTGGTTGACACACGACCTCAGTTTCCAATACAAGGGGCTGGTTGACATATGACCTCAGTTTCCAATACAAGGAGCTGGTTGATATATGACCTCAGTTTCCAATACAAGGGGCTGGTTGACATATGACCTCCGTTTCCGTTATGGTGATCTATCATGTTAACATTTTTACCGGATGATCCACGAAAAAAACCCGGTCTCCACCGTGATTTTAACCCACGACATCCGGTACCCGAGACGAACACCTTATCTTGAGACCACTTGGTCCCCGTTATGCAAATGAGCAAGCTAAAGTTGTCCCAAGCAGGTGAGCACCGATCCATCCCGCCTTGGATTTTCCGTTCTGGGCTAGTATTCTGGAGGACAGTCATTCCCAACGCAAGAGTTTATATGTGAGGGCGGCACGACCTTGGATGTTCGCGTTCAGTCTAAAACAAACATGAGTAGCTTGCCTTTACCTAAGCGTCGCTCAGGCAACCGATAACCTCTTGTAGCTGGAAGCTACTTCTCTTTGATGTACCTCGATGTAATATATTTGATTTTTGCTGCTGCGATCAGGAAAGGTTCATGTATATAGATGCAATATAAGCTGTTGGCAACGGAGAGGTATTTTCCAGGCAGAATTAACCAGTTTGTTGTCCTCGATCATTTCTGTGTCCCAAACCAAATATCAAAGTACACTTCTATCTTCTTCAGCCCTTTCTTCTCCAACTTCCGGATTAAAATCTCCAGTGATGATCAAGATGTCTCTTTTTTCTACTTTTTCCATTGTTTCTTGTAAGGTGTTATAGAAATCTTCCATTTCACAATCATCAGCTGCTGATGTTGGTGCTTAAACTGGAATTATTGCAACATTTATTGTCGTTAACTGGCTTGTAACCGGGTAGTGAACGTGCCGTCTTCTTTGAAAGAGTGAAGCCGACCCCACGTTTTCCAGCCTTGTACATCCCAGAGCAAATGAATGTTTCTTCTTATGTGCTGATACAGTGTCTACGTGGATGAAATAGATTGACAGAATGAAGCCGACCCCACGTGCTCCAGCCTTGTCTATCCCAGAGCAAATGAATGTTTCTTCTTATGTGCTGATACAGTGTCTACGTGGATGAAATAGATTGACAGAGTGAAGCCGACCCCACGTGTTCCAGCCTTGTCTATCTCAGAGCAAATGAATGTTTCTTCTTATGTGCTGATACAGTGTCTACGTGGATGAAATAGATTGACAGAATGAAGCCGACCCAACGTGTTCCAGCCTTGACCATCCCAGAGAAAATGAATGTTTCTTCTTATGTGCTGATACAGTGTCTACGTGGATGAAATAGATTGACAGAATGAGGCCGACCCCGCTTTTCCACCGTTCTCCGTCCCAGGGCAAATGACCGTTTCTCCTAATGTGCTGATATAGTATCTACAGTGGGATAAAGATGCTGAGCAGCGCATGAGCTGCAGTGGTCAGCGACCCATAGCTGACTGCTAGCGTCAGGGCCAGCGAACCAGAGCTGCCAAGACCCTTCTACACCTCTATGCGGTGATCCTGGATAACAGGTTGCAGCAGGACAGACTGGCTAAGTAGAAGTGATCGAAGAGGGAATGCTAACCCAGTACTCAAAAAATGCTTGCAGAAGTCGGATGTGTTGGACCGAAAGGTGCAAATATCGCAGTTAAGCTGTAAACTACGACACAACGCATTTCGTTCTCTGGACTACATTCTGCTACTTAAGCCCTTTCAGGGTTTGGTAGCGGGAGATTGAGAACGAACGAAGCCAAGCAGGCAGTATCTACAGCGATTCAATAGCTTGCGATCCATGCGAAGCGTTATGGGGATCGATACTCGCTGTCCTTGAAAGCGTCTGTCAGCATAGCTGAGAACATCCTACTGAAAAGCTCAGAGCAAGTATGCATCCCTGCTTCATTTCGCTTTACAATTCAAGATGGTGCTTTCACAGAGTTGTAATGTGGGTGTCAACATTAATGGTGTGAAAGTTAATGCCATCAAATTTGCCTATGACCGAGCGATAGTGAGTGGATCACTAGCAAAGTTGCAAATGCTGCTTGAAAAAACTAATAGCACGGCCAAAGAGTTTGGCATGAAAATAAACACAGTCCTTGCAAACTATCCAAGCAAGCTAGGCAAATAAATGTGAAAATCAATGGAGTGATAATTGAACAAGATCAAAAGTTGACATATTTGGGCCTAACCATAACAAGAAGATGGCCGAAATGAGCTTCGGAAAAAAAAAAAAATATAAATTGTTAACCTCAAAGAATAGCAGGATATAACTGAGGAAAAGACAAATCGCCACTCATATATAGCCAATTGCATTGTATGGGGGCTGATATATGGACTCGAAGGCAAAAAAGGATGAAAAGGGAAGCGTTTGAAATGCGTAGAATGAAAAGAGTAAGTTGGACAGAAAGAAGATCCAACGATAATGTACTCACTGAAGTGGGCGCACAAAGACAAATATTGCAGATGATTCAAAAACGTCGGTTGAATTGGCTGGGTCACAATATGGGACAGGAAAGTCTTCTACACAGGATACTGGAGGGCAGCATTCAAGGGAAGAGAGGACCCGGGCTTGCAAGATTTAATCTTACATCTAAGGCATGCAGGGACATTAAAAGATGAACTTATTCTGAAATGAAGAGGCATGCAGAGGATAGGGTCAAATGGAGAGACATGCTCAGACAACCTTACAACCAGCCTTAGGACTGATCAACCAGATGATAGGGTCAAATGGAGAGACATGCTCAGACAACCTTACAACCAGTCTCCGGACTGATCAACCAGATGATAGGGTGAAATGGAGAGACATGCTCAGACAACCTTACAACCAGTCTCCGGACTGATCAACCAGATGATAGGGTCAAATGGAGAGACATGCTCAGACAACCTTACAACCAGTCTCCGGACTGATCAACCAGATGATAGGGTCAAATGGAGAGACATGCTCAGACAACCTTACAACCAGTCTCCGGACTGATCAACCAGAGGATAGGGTCAAATGGAGAGACATGCTCAGACAACCTTACAACCAGTCTCCGGACTGATCAACCAGAGGATAGGGTCAAATGGAGAGACATGCTCAGACAACCTTACAACCAGCCTTAGGACTGATCAACTACCTGCTGATGATCTAATGATGTGCGTGCATGGCTTCGTGAAGCTTTCTCACCAAAGTGACAGATTATCCCAGGGCAGCCGACGAGGCAGATATGATCTGTGATAACCCGTCTCAGCTAACCGTATCATTCTGAAATTAGACATCGACAACCGACACCTCTTGGCTTGAATACAAGACACAGATGAAAAGTCATCGGACAGCCGCTTGGCTTCGTTCATTCTCAATCTCTCGCTACCAAACCCTGAAAGGGCTTAAGTAGCAGAATGTAGTCCAGAGATCGGAATGCGTTTTGTCGAAGTTTACAGCTTGACTGCGATATTTACACCGTTCGGTCCAACGGCAAGCAATTGTTCAGTACCGGGTTAGCATTCCCTCTTCGATCCCTTCTCCTTAGCCAGTCCGCCCTGCTGCTGCCTGTTATTCAGGGTCACCGCGTGGAGGTGTAGAAGGGTCTTGGCAGCTCTGGTTCGCTGGCCCTGACGCTAGCAGTCAGCTATGGGTCGCCCACCACCGCAGCTCACGCGCTGCTCAGCATCTTAATCCCAGGATAGCCGCTTAATTGTGATGGAAAATTTACAAATGTTAATTCCTTTTTAAACATTTTTTGTGAAATTGAAATACTTCTTGAATGTTTCCCTCATTCTATTCAGGGAATTTAAATGAAATGAACAAGTAGCTACAATCTGAATAAAGTAAGTACAAGAACTTCAGGATCATAAAAGAGACATGCATTTTTGACCTTAGTATTTCGAAATGATTTATTATGTAATGGAGTCTAGAACCAATTGATGACTGTCATTGTTATCTTGGGAATCGGAATGTCAAATCATTCAGAAATGGAGGATTCCATTTCTGTTACCAAAAAACAAAAACGGTTGAAAATGTGTCAGTAAGCGTTTTAATGTGACAAGTGTCTGTGTCATTCTGGTAATAATGTAATACTTATAAGTGTCATTCTGGTAATAATGTGACACTTATAAGTGTCATTCTGGTAATAATGTGATACTTATCAATGTCATTCTGCTATTGTGTGACAAGTGGCTGTGTCCTTCTGGTAATAATGTGACAAGTGTCTGTGTCATTCTGGTAATACTGTCGTATATATCACTTTCATTTTCGCGACTGAATAAAACGTTTAGTTTTTATTCTGGTAACTATGTAGAACGTATACTTTTTAATGTAGGAAAGAGTTGAAACAAATCACACTTTAACCCCTTGTACTCATGTGTTAGTTATTGCTTTCATACAAATTGTTAGTTTCATTTACAAATTATCACTTTCATGCAAATTGTTAGTTTCATTTACAAATTATCACTTTCATACAAATTGTTAGTTTCATTTACAAATTATCACTTTCATACAAATTGTTAGTTTCATTTACAAATTGTCACTTTCATACAAATTGTTAGTTTCATTTACAAATTATCACTTTCATACAAATTGTTAGTTTCATTTACAAATTATCACTTTCATGCAAATTGTCACTTTCATATGCAAATTGTCACTTTCATATACAAATTGTCATTTTTATATGCAAATTGTTACTTTCGTATAGAAAGGGGGGGGGGGGTGGTGGGGGGACAAAGATGAACAACGTGAAATGAAAGACATATACGAGGCCCTGCCAGTAACAACTGGCAACGTAATGAATGAAAGTGGCAGCGGTTCAAATCAGCACTGATGAACACTTGCAACATGCGGTAGAAAGAAACTTCGACAATTCCAAATGAAAAAAACAGCTTGGTGGAATCAACAGGTAAAAAAGTAAAGTAAAGTAACCCATAACATTACTGCCGTAGAGGGTGATGTGTTAGCAATCTGACATTTCAAAGGCTCGGCTATATGAGGGCGGTAGTCATCTCCTTCTCCCTCGCCGCTTTTACTTCCCGGACTGAACCGGTACTCATTTAAGGCTGGGTCGACCCTGGAGTCGTTGCGGTCTGACAAAAACATTATTGCCTCAACTGGGGAATGAACCCAGGACCACTCAGATGCAAAGCCAGCGCACTACGCGGCTCTTAATCAACAAGTACAAGAAGCAAAACAAGCTAAGAAACAGGAACGGTGTGGCCTAGTGGTTAGGTGGCACGGCTCACAAACAGAAGGTGCCGGGTTCGATCCCCATCACAGCACCGACCGTTACCCCGGAGAAGCAAACCCTTAGAAAATGCAGGAAGAAGCAGACCCTTACATAAAATGCATGCTGAAGTCGGATGCACTGGGCCGACAGGCGCAAAATAAAAAAACCACAGTGCAACGCACGTCGCCTTGGGGAATAGAGAAATAAGGCGAACGCAAAACAACAAAAAAAAAGCTAAAAAACAATGAAGCAAGAAGGGGTTGAAATCGAAGCCACAATAAAAATGAGCGGGAAAATGACCGCTGAACATTTGCTGCAGAACTGCCCGACATACGAGGATCAGAGAGAGCAGATGTGGCCATCACCAGTGGAACTGCAAGACAAGCTCTATGGCAGCGGCGACAGCCTCAGGATGACCGCCACTTTTTTCGAAAAAATAATGGTTACTGTCTGACTGCGTACGAAGAAGAAGAAGAAGAAGCCACAATAAGACTACAGAATCTACAGACTCGCAAGAACGCATTCGAAAACCGAAATCAAGAACTCCAAAACAGACGCATGGAATGAATACGGCGAACAATTCGAGAGATTTCTCAAAAAAAAGTGTCAGGGCAATAAGAGTTAGATACGACAGCTTTAACCCACCACAATTACAAATGATAAGCACAGGACCCTATTTTCGATCCAAAAAAACTGGAGTATTTCCTAAAACTCCTAAACCCAAATAATACGTGGAGGCTCTCAACTCAAACGAGTTTCTTCTTCTTCTCCTTCTTCTTCGTACGCAGTCAGACAAACGAGTTTAAAGACATGAAAAAAAAGCCCAAAATCTGTATCCAGGAGATTGGAGAAGTTTTTAGAAAAGCCCAAATTGCAAAGCTGTAGGTGCCGACGGAATAACCTGCGAGACAATTAAAGCTTGTGGATACCTAGGAGTAAGATGGTTAAATAGAATATTCTAAGCAGTTTGGGAGCAAAGTAGAGTCCCTGAGGACTGGCAAAACGCTATCATTGTGCCAATCTTAACAAACAAAGGCAACAATAAATAGTGCGATACCTACAAGGGGATATCATTTCTAAGCCACACAAGAAAACTGTATGCGAAAATCCTGGTGCAGAGAATTCGACCTACCCTAGAGCCATAGCTGAGTGGGTCTCAATTTGGTTTCCCACGATGTAGAACCTGTACAGACGCTCTATTTAGCCTGAGACAACTGGTAGGAGCTGTACAGACGCTCTATTCCTCCTGAGACAACTAAGTGGTAGGAGCTGTACAGACGCTCTATTCAGCCTGAGACAACTGGTAGGAGCTGTACAGACGCTCTATTCACCTTGAGACAACTAAGTGGTAGGAGCTGTACAGACTCTCTATTTACCCTGAGACAACTAACTGGTAGGAGCTGTACAGACGCTCTATTCCCTCTGAGACAACTAACTGGTAGGAGCTGTGCAGGCTCTCTATTCACTCTGAGACAACTGGTAGGAGCTGTACAGACACTCTATTCAGCCTCAGACAACTAAGTGGTAGGAGCTGTACAGACGCTCTATTCAGCCTGAGACAGCTGGTAGGAGCTGTACAGACGCTCTATTCAGCCTGAGACAACTGGTAGGAGCTGTACAGACGCTCTATTCACTCTGAGACAACTAACTGGTAGGAGCTGTGCAGGCTCTCTATTCACTCTGAGAAAACTGGTAGGAGCTGTACAGACGCTCTATTCACTCTGAGACAACTAAGTGGTAAGAGCTGTACAGACGCTATATTCACCCTGAGAAAACTAAGTGGTAGGAGCTGTACAGACTCTCTATTCACCCTGAGACAACTAAGTGGTAGGAGCTGTACAGACGCTCTATTCATCCTGAGACAACTGGTAGGAGCTGTACAGACGCTCTATTCACCCTGAGACAACTGGTAGGAGCTGTACAGACGCTCTATTCACCCTGAGACAACTAAGTGGTAGGAGCTGTACAGACGCTCTATTCACTCTGAGACAACTAACTGGTAGGAGCTGTACAGACGCTCTATTCACTCTGAGACAACTGGTAGGAGCTGTACAGACGCTCTGTTCACCCTGAGATAACTTGTAGGAGCTGTACAGACTCTCTATTCACTCTAAGACAACTAAGTGGTAGGAGCTGTACAGACTCTCTATTCACTCTGAGACAACTAAGTGGTAGGAGCTGTACAGACGCTCTATTCACCCTGAGACAACTGGTAGGAGCTGTACAGACGCTATATTCACTCTGAGACAACTGGTAGGAGCTGTGCAGACGCTCTATTCCTCCTGAGACAACTAAGTGGTAGGAACTGTACAGACTCTCTATTCACTCTGAGACAACTAAGTGGTAGGAGCTGTACAGACGCTCTATTCACCATGAGACAACTAAGTGGTAGGAGCTGTACAGACGCTCTATTCACCCTGAGACAACTGGTAGGAGCTGTACAGACGCTATATTCACTCTGAGACAACTGGTAGGAGCTGTGCAGACGCTCTATTCCTCCTGAGACAACTAAGTGGTAGGAACTGTACAGACTCTCTATTCACTCTGAGACAACTAAGTGGTAGGAGCTGTACAAACGCTCTATTCACCATGAGACAACTAAGTGGTAGGAGCTGTACAGACGCTCTATTCACTCTGAGACAACTAACTGGTAGGAGCTGTACAGACGATCTATTCACTCTGAGACAACTAACTGGTAGGAGCTGTACAGACGCTCTATTCACTCTGAGACAACTAACTGGTAGGAGCTGTGCAGGCTCTCTATTCACTCTGAGACAACTGGTAGGAGCTGTACAGACGCTCTATTCACCCTCAGACAACTAAGTGGTAGGAGCTGTACAGACGCTCTATTCAGCCTGAGACAACTGGTAGGAGCTGTACAGACGCTGTATTCACTCTGAGACAACTAAGTGGTAAGAGCTGTACAGACGCTCTATTCACCCTGAGACAACTAAGTGGTAGGAGCTGTACAGACGCTCTATTCATCCTGAGACAACTGGTAGGAGTTGTACAGACGCTCTATTCACTCTTAGACAACTAAGTGGTAGGAGCTGTACAGACGCTCTATTCACCCTGAGACAACTGCTAGGAGCTGTACAGACTCTCTATTCACTCTGAGACAACTGGTAGGAGCTGTACAGACGCTCTATTCACTCTGAGACAACTGGTAGGAGCTGCACAGACTCTCTATTCACTCTGAGACAACTGGTAGGAGCTGTAAAGACGCTCTATTTACTCTGAGACAGCTGGTAGGAGCTGTACAGACGCTCTATTCACTCTGAGACCACTGGTAGGAGCTGTACAGACGCTCTGTTCACCCTGAGACAACTTGTAGGAGCTGTACAGACTCTCTATTCACTCTTAGACAACTAAGTGGTAGGAGCTGTACAGACGCTCTATTCACCCTGAGACAACTGGTAGGAGCTGTACAGACTCTCTATTCACTCTGAGACAACTGGTAGGAGCTGTACAGACGCTCTATTCACTCTGAGACAACTGGTAGGAGCTGCACAGACTCTCTATTCACTCTGAGACAACTGGTAGGAGCTGTACACACGCTCTGTTCACCCTGAGACAACTTGTAGGAGCTGTACAGACGCTCTATTCACTCTGAGACAACTAACTGGTAGGAGCTGTACAGACGCTCTATTCACTCTGAGACAACTGGTAGGAGCTGTACAGACGCTCTGTTCACCCTGAGATAACTTGTAGGAGCTGTACAGACTCTCTATTCACTCTAAGACAACTAAGTGGTAGGAGCTGTACAGACTCTCTATTCACTCTGAGACAACTAAGTGGTAGGAGCTGTACAGACGCTCTATTCACCCTGAGACAACTGGTAGGAGCTGTACAGACGCTATATTCACTCTGAGACAACTGGTAGGAGCTGTGCAGACGCTCTATTCCTCCTGAGACAACTAAGTGGTAGGAACTGTACAGACTCTCTATTCACTCTGAGACAACTAAGTGGTAGGAGCTGTACAGACGCTCTATTCACCATGAGACAACTAAGTGGTAGGAGCTGTACAGACGCTCTATTCACCCTGAGGCAACTGGTAGGAGCTGTACAGACGCTATATTCACTCTGAGACAACTGGTAGGAGCTGTGCAGACGCTCTATTCCTCCTGAGACAACTAAGTGGTAGGAACTGTACAGACTCTCTATTCACTCTGAGACAACTAAGTGGTAGGAGCTGTACAAACGCTCTATTCACCATGAGACAACTAAGTGGTAGGAGCTGTACAGACGCTCTATTCACTCTGAGACAACTAACTGGTAGGAGCTGTACAGACGATCTATTCACTCTGAGACAACTAACTGGTAGGAGCTGTACAGACGCTCTATTCACTCTGAGACAACTAACTGGTAGGAGCTGTGCAGGCTCTCTATTCACTCTGAGACAACTGGTAGGAGCTGTACAGACGCTCTATTCACCCTCAGACAACTAAGTGGTAGGAGCTGTACAGACGCTCTATTCAGCCTGAGACAACTGGTAGGAGCTGTACAGACGCTGTATTCACTCTGAGACAACTAAGTGGTAAGAGCTGTACAGACGCTCTATTCACCCTGAGACAACTAAGTGGTAGGAGCTGTACAGACGCTCTATTCATCCTGAGACAACTGGTAGGAGTTGTACAGACGCTCTATTCACTCTTAGACAACTAAGTGGTAGGAGCTGTACAGACGCTCTATTCACCCTGAGACAACTGCTAGGAGCTGTACAGACTCTCTATTCACTCTGAGACAACTGGTAGGAGCTGTACAGACGCTCTATTCACTCTGAGACAACTGGTAGGAGCTGCACAGACTCTCTATTCACTCTGAGACAACTGGTAGGAGCTGTACAGACGCTCTATTTACTCTGAGACAACTGGTAGGAGCTGTACAGACTCTCTATTCACTCTG
Source organism: Ariolimax columbianus (assembly GCA_036924085.1). NCBI lineage: Eukaryota > Metazoa > Mollusca > Gastropoda > Stylommatophora > Arionidae > Ariolimax > Ariolimax columbianus. The sequence goes on along the minus strand of JAVGWX010000025.1, from coordinate 16,876,526 downwards.
ACAACTAAGTGGTAGGAGCTGTACAGACGCTCTATTCACTCTGAGACAACTAAGTGGTAGGAGCTGTACAGACGCTCTATTCACCCTGAGACAACTAAGTGGTAGGAGCTGTACAGACTCTCTATTCACCCTGAGACAACTGGTAGGAGCTGTACAGACGCTCTATTCACTCTTAGACAACTAAGTGGTAGGAGCTGTACAGACGCTCTATTCACCCTAATACAACTAAGTGGTAGGAGCTGTACAGACGCTCTATTCACCCTGAGACAACTGGTAGGAGCTGTACAGACTCTCTATTCACTCTGAGACAACTGGTAGGAGCTGTACAGACGCTCTATTCACTCTGAGACAACTGGTAGGAGCTGTACACACGCTCTGTTCACCCTGAGACAACTTGTAGGAGCTGTACAGACGCTCTATTCACTCTGAGACAACTAACTGGTAGGAGCTGTACAGACGCTCTATTCACTCTGAGACAACTGGTAGGAGCTGTACAGACGCTCTGTTCACCCTGAGATAACTTGTAGGAGCTGTACAGACTCTCTATTCACTCTAAGACAACTAAGTGGTAGGAGCTGTACAGACTCTCTATTCACTCTGAGACAACTAAGTGGTAGGAGCTGTACAGACGCTCTATTCACCCTGAGACAACTGGTAGGAGCTGTACAGACGCTATATTCACTCTGAGACAACTGGTAGGAGCTGTGCAGACGCTCTATTCCTCCTGAGACAACTAAGTGGTAGGAACTGTACAGACTCTCTATTCACTCTGAGACAACTAAGTGGTAGGAGCTGTACAGACGCTCTATTCACCATGAGACAACTAAGTGGTAGGAGCTGTACAGACGCTCTATTCACCCTGAGGCAACTGGTAGGAGCTGTACAGACGCTATATTCACTCTGAGACAACTGGTAGGAGCTGTGCAGACGCTCTATTCCTCCTGAGACAACTAAGTGGTAGGAACTGTACAGACTCTCTATTCACTCTGAGACAACTAAGTGGTAGGAGCTGTACAAACGCTCTATTCACCATGAGACAACTAAGTGGTAGGAGCTGTACAGACGCTCTATTCACTCTGAGACAACTAACTGGTAGGAGCTGTACAGACGATCTATTCACTCTGAGACAACTAACTGGTAGGAGCTGTACAGACGCTCTATTCACTCTGAGACAACTAACTGGTAGGAGCTGTGCAGGCTCTCTATTCACTCTGAGACAACTGGTAGGAGCTGTACAGACGCTCTATTCACCCTCAGACAACTAAGTGGTAGGAGCTGTACAGACGCTCTATTCAGCCTGAGACAACTGGTAGGAGCTGTACAGACGCTGTATTCACTCTGAGACAACTAAGTGGTAAGAGCTGTACAGACGCTCTATTCACCCTGAGACAACTAAGTGGTAGGAGCTGTACAGACGCTCTATTCATCCTGAGACAACTGGTAGGAGTTGTACAGACGCTCTATTCACTCTTAGACAACTAAGTGGTAGGAGCTGTACAGACGCTCTATTCACCCTGAGACAACTGCTAGGAGCTGTACAGACTCTCTATTCACTCTGAGACAACTGGTAGGAGCTGTACAGACGCTCTATTCACTCTGAGACAACTGGTAGGAGCTGCACAGACTCTCTATTCACTCTGAGACAACTGGTAGGAGCTGTACAGACGCTCTATTTACTCTGAGACAACTGGTAGGAGCTGTACAGACTCTCTATTCACTCTGACAACTAAGTGGTAGGAGCTGTACAGACGCTCTATTCACTCTGAGACAACTAAGTGGTAGGAGCTGTACAGACGCTCTATTCACCCTGAGACAACTAAGTGGTAGGAGCTGTACAGACTCTCTATTCACCCTGAGACAACTGGTAGGAGCTGTACAGACGCTCTATTCACTCTTAGACAACTAAGTGGTAGGAGCTGTACAGACGCTCTATTCACCCTAATACAACTAAGTGGTAGGAGCTGTACAGACGCTCTATTCACCCTGAGACAACTAAGTGGTAGGAGCTGTACAGAGGCTCTATTTCTCCTGAGACAACTGGTAGAAGCTGTACAGACGCTCTATTCACCCTGAGACAACTAAGTGGTAGGAGCTGTACAGACGCTCTATTCATCCTGAGACAACTGGTAGGAGCTGTACAGACGCTCTATTCACTCTTAGACAACTAAGTGGTAGGAGCTGTACAGACGCTCTATTCCCCCTGAGACAACTGGTAGGAGATGTACAGACTCTCTATTCACTCTGAGACAACTGGTAGGAGCTGTACAGACGCTCTATTCACTCTGAGACAACTTGTAGGAGCTGTACATACGCTCTATTCACCCTGAGACAACTGGTAGGAGCTGTACAGACGCTCTGTTCACCCTGAGACAACTTGTTGGAGCTGTGCAGACTCTCTATTCACTCTGAGACAACTAAGTGGTAGGAGCTGTACAGACTCTCTATTCACTCTGAGACAACTAAGTGGTAGGAGCTGTACAGACGCTCTATTCACTGTGAGACAACTAAGTGGTAGGAGCTGTACAGACGCTCTATTCACCCTGAGACAACTGGTAGGAGCTGTTCAGACGCTCTATTAACTCTGAGACAACTGGTAGGAGCTGTACAGACGCTCTATTCCTCCTGAGACAACTGGTAGGAGCTGTACAGACGCTCTATTCCTCATGAGACAACTAAGTGGTAGGAGCTGTACAGATTCTCTATTCACTCTGAGACAACTAAGTGGTAGGAGCTGTACAGACGCTCTATTCACCCTGAGACAACTGGTAGGAGCTGTACAGACGCTCTATCCACTCTGAGACAACTGGTAGGAGCTGTACAGACGCTCTGTTCACCCTGAGACAACTAAGTGGTAGGAGCTGTAAAGACTCTCTATTCACTCTGAGACAACTAAGTGGTAGGAGCTGTACAAACGCTCTATTCACTGTGAGACAACTAAGTGGTAGGAGCTGTACAGACGCTCTATTCACCCTGAGACAACTGGTAGGAGCTGTTCAGACGCTCTATTAACTCTGAGACAACTGGTAGGAGCTGTACAGACGCTCTATTCCTCCTGAGACAACTGGTAGGAGCTGTACAGACGCTCTATTCCTCATGAGACAACTAAGTGGTAGGAGCTGTACAGATTCTCTATTCACTCTGAGACAACTAAGTGGTAGGAGCTGTACAGACGCTCTATTCACCCTGAGACAACTGGTAGGAGCTGTACAGACGCTCTATCCACTCTGAGACAACTGGTAGGAGCTGTACAGACGCTCTGTTCACCCTGAGACAACTTGTAGGAGCTGTACAGACTCTCTATTCACTCTGAGACAACTAAGTCGTAGGAGCTGTACAGACTCTCTATTCACTCTGAGACAACTAAGTGGTAGGAGCTGTACAGACGCTCTATTCACCCTGAGACAACTGGTAGGAGCTGTACAGACGCTCTATTCCTCCTGAGACAACTGGTAGGAGCTGTACAGACGCTCTATTCCTCATGAGACAACTGGTAGGAGCTGTACAGACGCTCTATTCCTCCTGAGACAACTAAGTGGTAGGAGCTGTACAGATTCTCTTTTCACTCTGAGACAACTAAGTGGTAGGAGCTGTACAGACGCTCTATTCACCCTGAGACAACTAAGTGGTAGGAGCTGTACAGACTCTCTATTCACCCTGAGACAACTGGTAGGAGCTGTACAAACGCTCTATTCACTCTTAGACAACTAAGTGGTAGGAGCTGTACAGACGCTCTATTCACTCTGAGACAACTAAGTGGTAGGAGCTGTACAGACGCTCTATTCACCCTGAGACAACTAAGTGGTAGGAGCTGTACAGACGCTCTATTCACCCTGAGACAACTGGTAGGAGCTGTACAGACGCTCTATCCACTCTGAGACAACTGGTAGGAGCTGTACAGACGCTCTGTTCACCCTGAGACAACTTGTAGGAGCTGTACAGACTCTCTATTCACTCTGAGACAACTAAGTGGTAGGAGCTGTACAGACTCTCTATTCACTCTGAGACAACTAAGTGGTAGGAGCTGTACAGACGCTCTATTCACCCTGAGACAACTGGTAGGAGCTGTACAGACGCTCTATTCACTCTGAGACAACTGGTAGGAGCTGTACAGACGCTCTATTCCTCCTGAGACAACTGGTAGGAGCTGTACAGACGCTCTATTCCTCCTGAGACAACTAAGTGGTAGGAGCTGTACAGATTCTCTTTTCACTCTGAGACAACTAAGTGGTAGGAGCTGTACAGACGCTCTATTCACCCTGAGACAACTAAGTGGTAGGAGCTGTACAGACTCTCTATTCACCCTGAGACAACTGGTAGGAGCTGTACAAACGCTCTATTCACTCTTAGACAACTAAGTGGTAGGAGCTGTACAGACGCTCTATTCACTCTGAGACAACTAAGTGGTAGGAGCTGTACAGACGCTCTATTCACCCTGAGACAACTAAGTGGTAGGAGCTGTACAGACGCTCTATTTCTCCTGAGACAACTGGTAGGAGCTGTACAGACGCTCTATTCACTCTGAGATAACTAAGTGGTAGGAGCTGTACAGACGCTCTATTCACGCTGAGACAACTAAGCGAAACAAACATCGAATTCGATCGGAAACTCGGCGTGGCTTTCATAGATCAATGAAAGGCTTTCGATAGAGTAGACATAAATAAACTATGGGCCATCCTAGACGACTACGAAGTACAGGGGCAGCTATTAGAGAATATTAGAGCACTGTACCAAGGGTGTCACAGTACAGTAAGAACAACAGATGGTCTGACCGAAGCAAGGGAGATAACCGGGGTGAGACAATGGCGTGTGTTGTCTCCCCTACTCTTCAACACAAATATGGACATGGTGGAGCTGGAGGCCTAATTGGAGCATATGTCAAGAAATGCAGGGGAAGAAAGGACAGAGGCTGATCAGTTAAATGAACTCCTTTTTGTAGATGATCGATGTCTACTTTACGAGAGTGAAGATGATCTGCAGCAACATCTGACTGCGCTCAACTCTGTAATTGAAAGATAGTGTGAGAATTAGCACATCCATAACAGAAACTATGCAGATAAGCAGATCGCCTGAAAACATGAACATTACGGTAAACGAGACCAAGATCAAACAAGAGCAGCAGTTCAAGTACTTGGCCAGTGTTTTCACACAGGATGGAGGTTTAGATAAAGAGATTGAGATCAGGGGCCAAAAAGCAAATGCGATTGTATACCAGCTGTCACCATTATTGAAACACCCTAACATAAACATGTCCACAAAAAGGCTGCTGAACAACAGTATATTCATGCCAACTCTCTGTTACCAGCGCAAAACATGGACATTAACAAAAACTCCAGGGAGAAAGATCACGACATGTGAGATGAGATGCCTCCGGAAAACAATCAACTAGGAGAGAAAGAATGAGCAATGAGGATGTGAGAGAAAGATCCCGACATGTGAGATGAGATGCCTCCGGAAAACAATCAACTAGGAGAGAAAGAATGAGCAATGAGGATGTGAGAGAAAGATCCCGACATGTGAGATGAGATGCCTCCGGAAAACAATCAACTAGGAGAGAAAGAATGAGCAATGAGGATGTGAGAGAAAGATCCCGACATGTGAGATGAGATGCCTCCGGAAAACAATCACCCTAACTAGGAGAGAAAGAAAGAGCAATGAGGATGACAGAAGAATAGTAGAAGCAAGATCATGCACGGAATATATTGATGAAGAGAGATTCATGTGGTTCGGCCACCTAACGAGAATGCATCCTGACCAACTACCCCTGTGCGCCTATATAGCACGACAATCGGGTTTTCACAACCGTGGCAGACCGAGAACTAGATGGATAGGAAATGTTGTAGATATTCTAAATCGTTATGGGATGACTACCACTTCAGTCCTGGACAGAAAACTACGGCTTCCAACGTCGCCTCGCGGTACAAGTAGATAAGACAAGAAAAGACATATACAAATTGTCCCTTTCATACAAATTGTCACTCATTTAGAAATTGTCACTTTTATATACAAGTGGTCACTTTTATATACATATTGTCACTTTTATGTACAAATTGTCACTTACATATTAAAATTGTCACATTAATTTACAAATTGTTCCTTTAATATACAGATCGACACTTTCCTATACAGATTGTCACTTTAATATACAAATTGTCACTTTCATATACAAATTGTCACTTTCATATACAAATTGTCCCTTGCATATACAAATTGTCACTTTCATGGACAATTGTCCCTATGATATACAAATTGCCACTTTCGTATACAAATTGCGTCTGACAGCGTACGAAGAAGAAGAAGAAGTATACAAATTGTCGCTTTGAGATATAAATTGTCATTTTCATATTCAAATTGTCACTTTCACTGAGGTAGTTTATATATATTTGTAATTCTTGTTACCTAATCGTAACTAACTGCTGTTAATGATACCAGCATCGGATGACAAAGAATACAAGTTTTTGTATGTATGTTCCGTCTGTCAGCAGAAGAGTCTATCGGCACGGAACACCATACTTGATCAACTTGTTAACGGGAAAGGTGTGACGTACTTAGAGCCGCATTGATCCGTTCTGTCCGCGGGAATCCTTATTCGTCCGTTTTTTGTCTGGAATGATAGAAAAGGAAATATCAATAGGAGGCTAGAACGACTGATGATGGGAAATGCCAGCCTTGCGTGTTGAATAGTGAATGGATGATAGGACAGGAGGGTGGGGGTATGGCCGGACGGAGTGAAATTAGAGAGGCCAAGAGTGAGGGAGACATAGGGAGTGAGAGAGAGAGAGTATACAGTGACAGAGAGCCAGAAACAGAATGAGAGAAGGGAGGGACGAAAGGTGGGCTGGAGACAGTTTGGGATAAAAATACAGAAACGGTTCTCAAACTAGTGTGTTCCTTTGAACCATCTATCGATCTGTGAAATATTTCGAACTCATTGAGAGCTTTTATTTGTATATATATATATATATATATATGTGTGTGTGTTTGTGTGTGTGTGTATGAGAGAGAGAGAGAGAGAGAGAGAGAGAGAGAGAGAGAGAGAGAGAGAGATTGGAAAAGGAGCGGGGTTGTTTCGGAAGTTGGGTTGTGAAATACTAACAACTGTTTACAGCATTGGACATTACATCTGAGAAGTTGTGTCACTTGGACATTACATCTGAGAAGTTGTGTCACTTGGACATTACATCTGAGAAGTTGTGTCACTTGGACATTACATCTGAGAAGTTGTGTCACTTGGACATTACATCTGAGAAGTTGTGTCACTTGGACATTACATCTGAGAAGTTGTGTCACTTGGACATTACATCTGAGAAGTTGTGCCACTTGGACATTAGATCTGAGAAGTTGTGTCACTTGGACATTACATCTGAGAAGTTGTGTCACTTGGACATTACATCTGAGAAGTTGTGTAATAAATACATTAGATCTGTGAAATTGTGAAAATTCGACATTACATCTGAGAAGTTGTGTCACTTGGACATTACATCTGAGAAGTTGTGTCACTTGGACATTACATCTGAGAAGTTGTGTCACTTGGACATTACATCTGAGAAGTTGTGTAATAAATATATTAGATCTGTGAAATTGTGAAAATTCGACATTACATCTGAGAAGTTGTGTCACTTGGACATTACATCTGAGAAGTTGTGTCACTTGGACATTACATCTGAGAAGTTGTGTCACTTGGACATTACATCTGAGAAGTTGTGTCACTTGGACATTACATCTGAGAAGTTGTGTCACTTGGACATTACATCTGAGAAGTTGTGCCACTTGGACATTAGATCTGAGAAGTTGTGTCACTTGGACATTACATCTGAGAAGTTGTGTCACTTGGACATTACATCTGAGAAGTTGTGTAATAAATACATTAGATCTGTGAAATTGTGAAAATTCGACATTACATCTGAGAAGTTGTGTCACTTGGACATTACATCTGAGAAGTTGTGTCACTTGGACATTACATCTGAGAAGTTGTGTCACTTGGACATTACATCTGAGAAGTTGTGTAATAAATATTATAGATCTGTGAAATTGTGAAAATTCGACATTACATCTGAGAAGTTGTGTCACTTGGACATTACATCTGAGAAGTTGTGTCACTTGGACATTACATCTGAGAAGTTGTGTCACTTGGACATTACATCTGAGAAGTTGTGTAATAAATATATTAGATCTGTGAAATTGTGAAAATTCGACATTACATCTGAGAAGTTGTGTCACTTGGACATTACATCTGAGAAGTTGTGTCACTTGAACATTACATCTGAGTAGTGTAAATTCGACATTACATGGAAAGGTGTGTGGAAAGGACATTGCACCCGACAGAGTCGTGTAAATAGATAGTATTTATTTTGCTGTTTTGAAATTTAAATAACAAATAATTCAAGAGATCATTGTTTGTCAGTGCGGGTTTTGGTAGCGCCTGCATGGCCGCATGTGACTATACAGTTCGATCCGAGAGTACAAACTTTATCACACGTAGGGCAACAGGGAGTGGGTCGTTTTGCATTCTAACCTCTTGTGTAGCTCGGTTCTTCTGAGCTGCAGCAGTGACTTTCTCCTCACCGATACGAGCACCTTGTGTGACGACAATGCGTGAGGCTCGGCGGTTCGAAGCAAGCAGCTCCCATGAGGTGACATCAATGATGAAACTGTTCTGAGATACTTTCAGTAAGTTTTTGTGTCGTTTCTTCGGCGTCCTCCAATCGAGCGCGTTCCTGTCCTGTGCCCACCATGCAACATCTGCTTAGGGTGGCACTCAGGGTCACACTGACTATGTGCTCCAGTACGTCTGGGCTGTGCTATCTGTAGTATCGTATTGTAGTCCCTCAGCCTCGATCTGCTGATGATCAGAGTTCGACACTCCATCCTGGTAGTTGATTGTGAGCAACCCTCGGAAACTGGTCATGTACAAATGGTTGTTTCCTGACATGTCTGCTATAGACTGGCCATGTTTGACACACGTATGCTATAGTAGTTAGCACCACAGCACGGCCGACCCTAATTTTTTATGTTAACACTGATTCCCTGCCGCTCTCAAACAGTTCTTCCCAATCTTTCAGAAAAAGTTCTTGTATTTGAACGCCTCTTGTTGACCTCAGTATGGAGATATGCTTCTCTGGTGAAGTTACTATATAGCACATTTATACAATAACATGGTCCATTCATACAATAACATGGCACATTTATACAGTACCATGGTCCATTCATAACATGGTCCATTCATACAATAATAATGGCACATTCATACAATAACATGACACATTCATACAATAACATGGCACATTCATGCAATAACATTGCACATTCATACAATAATATGGCACATTCATACAATAACATGGCACATTTATACAATAACATATCTCATTCATACAATAACATGGCACATTCATACAATAACATGGCACATTCATATAATAACATGGCACATTCATAAAATAACATGACACATTCATACAATAACATTGCACATTCATACAATAACATGGCACATTCATACAATAACATGGCACATTCATAGAATAACATGGCAAATTCATACAATAACATGGCACATTCATACAATAACATGGCACATTTATACAATACCATGGTCCATTCATACAATAATATGGTTCATTCATACAATGACATGGCACATTTATGCAATAACATGGTCCATTCATACAATAACATGGCACATTCATACAATAACATGGCACATTCATACAATAACATGGCACATTTATACAATAATAATGGCACATTCATACAATAACATGGCACATTCATACAATAACATGGCACATTTATACAGTACCATGGTCCATTCATAACATGGTCCATTCATACAATAATAATGGCACATTCATACAATAACATGGCACATTCATACAATAACATGGCACATTCATACAATAACATGGCACATTCATACTATAACATGGGGCATTTATACAATAACAAGAACATTTATTTAATAACAAAGAACATCAATTCAATAAAATAGAACATTCATGCAATAACATAGTGCTTTCACAAAAGGCCATTTCAGATCAATATGAAGTACACGACTTGAACATCAATCTTCCTCCCGACAGAAGTGTCATTCCTTGATGGATGGAGAGCATACGGTAGGGATAAATTGGATTTGCCTTCTATTTCTCGCTTTTTCACAGCCTGCGATTTAAAAACGCGCGTAGACAGACACGTCAAGACACTCGAAGACAGACAATTGCAGACAAGATTGTATATGCAAATGCTGGCTCACATAGATAAACGCGTAGGCAGACACATCCAAAGACACATGTGAACACTTTAACAGACAACGACGTACATTCAAACAGTGGCACGTTAACAGACTGATACTCGCGTTGACAGAATGATACACGCGTTGACAGACTGATAAACCCGTTGACATACTGATACACGCATTGACAGACTGATACACACGTTGACAGACTGGTCTACACGTTGACAGATTTATACACAGGTTGACAGACTGATACGTATGGTGGTAGACTGATACACACGTTGACAGATTGATACACACGCTTACAGACTGAGTGATACATGCATTGGCCGATTTATGCACACATTGGCTGACTATTACGCATATTGACAGACTGATACTGATACGTTTACAAATACAGACTCACGAGGACAGACAGTCTAACATATGAAGAGACATAGAAACAGAGACACACATGAACAGACAGTCTAAAACATGAAAGGACATAGAAACAAAGACACACATGGACAGTCTAAAACATGAAAAGACATGGAAGCAGAGACACGCATGGGCAGACTGAAACAGAAAGTGAACTTAAAACAGAGACACACATGGACAGACAGTCTGATACACAAAGGGACATAGAAACAGAGACACATTTACAAACAGTCTGAGAAGGGGAGAGGAGACTAACGTCTGGTCAGACAAAACATGCTGACCAGACACACTACTCAGAGTCAGACAATATATACTGGCCAAGACTTCTACCTCGACACCCTTGAAGTTCTCTCTGAACACCGAACGACTTGTTCCTATTGGTAGCCTGGCTAATGAGGTCAGGTAACGGCGTGGTGCCAATTGAAGCGAGTGACGCGCACATGAAGCCAGGAATACCACAACCGCCTGGAGCAGCCTGGTCCCGATCATTAGCACGCTCGGGATGTGAGGAAAGTTACAACAGCCCTCCACTTAACGCCCTTTTCAGAGCGCACTAGAGATAACTTACTCATTGCGGGGATTCACAACAACGGCAGTTTCTAGATGTTCACAGCTTAACTACTTACAGATACACGTTCACATACAATCTGACACGTTGACAGATAATCTGACACGTTGACAGACAATCTGACAGAGCTAAACATACAATCTGACGCGCTGACAGACAATCTGACATGCTCACAGACAATCTAACACGTTGACAGACAATCTGACACGTTGACAGACAATCTGACATGCTCACAGACAATCTGACACGTTGACAGACAATCTGACACGTTGACAGACAATCTGACACGTTGACAGACAATCTGACACGTTCACAGACAATCTGACACGTTCACAGACAATCTGACAGAGCTAAACAGACAATCTGACAGAGCTAAACAGACAATCTGACACGTTGACAGACAATCTGACAGAGCTAAACAGACAATCTGACACGTTGACAGACAATCTGACACGTTGACAGACAATCTGACACGCTCACAGACAATCTGACACGTTCACAGACAATATGACACGTTCACAGACAATCTGACAGAGCTAAACTGACAATCTGACACGTTGACAGACACTCTGACAGAGCTAAACAGACAATCTGACAGAGCTAAACAGACAATCTGACAGGTTGACAGACAATCTGACACGTTGACAGACAATATGACACTTTGACAGACAATCTGACACGTTAACAGACAATCTGACAAGTTGACAAACAATCTGACAGAGCTAAACAGACAATCAAACAAGTCACTGGCAGTTTAACTACTGACAAATACAGATACACGTTGACAGACAATCTGACATAGCTAAACAGACAATCAAACAAGTCACTGACAGCTTAACTACTGACAAATACAGATACACGTTGACAGACAATCTGACAGCGATAAACAGACAATCAAACAAGTCACTGACAGCTTAACTACTGATAAACGGAAACACTTCAGTATAATGATCACCAAGCTGTAAAATGAAACCCGATGCTGTATCTGTTCCAATATAAAACGACCAAAAACTTGTTTCTGGCAGAATTAGGCAAATGACCTTTACTTTTAAGTAGCCCATGTGATTTTATTTTTAAAATCCTTTCTTGTCATTTTTTGCTGCAGCAAAAACAGAACAGCGAATGTGAATGTTTCTTTAAATAATAGACGCCCCACTTAACTATCTGTAGAATGTATATAAATGGTTTCGCTTGTTTTCATTACAAAATTGGCGAGTGGCACAAAATTATGCCGTAGTGTCTCATCTAAAGCAGAAGTGGATATATTGAGGTCGGATTTTGAGAGAAAGTTGGAATGATATGAGAGATTTCAAATGAAGTTTAATTTAGATAAATGTACAGTCATCCACATGGATAGATCCAATATGGAGCATAGTTACAGAATGGAAGAGAACGATGTTAGAAAGATAGGAAAGGAAAGGGATAAGCAGTGAAAAAGGCAAATGAAATGTTAGGTATGATAAATAGAAATATTAAACAAAGAAGCAAAGAAGTCATAGTCAAACTGTATAAAGCATTAGTTAGACCTAGATTGGAGTACTGTGTACAGGTGTGGATTCCTTATCATAGAGGGGATATAAACATGCTGGAAAGAATACAAAGTAGAGGGACAAAGCTGATAGTCAGATTCCAAGTATTACAGTTATGAGGAACGACTCAGAAAGACCCGTCTAGAAAAGAAAAGAATTAAAGGTGACAAAACAGGTTTATAAGATGATCAGATTAACGGATAAATTATTATAACAATTTTTTTCAAAATACAACCACCTACAAGAACAAGAGGGCACGGTGACAAATTAATTAAGGAAAGGTCCAGATTAGATGCCAGGAAATAGGTTTTGTGTCAGAGAGTGGTGAATGCTTGGAATGCATTGCCACATGAAATAGTGGAGGCAGGATCCGTTACAAAGTAGGCCGGAATCCACTGTAGAATTAAATGTTTTTTGGGGACATCAATGCGGTGTTATATTTTATTCTTAATGATAGTCTATTGTGTTTGGGGGTTGAGATGGCTTGCAATACACCCCTGGAGTCTTAGAATGACTGGTCTCTTTGCAGTAAGGGAAAATACTCCCACATTACTTTACCAGCATGTAAAAAAATAATTAATGTCGGTATTGGCATCATTGCCACAGATTACGACATTCATCATCCCATCACCGAAGAAGTCTAACGCAATATAATGCAACCAATATCAAACTATCGGCTTAATACCACATGCATCCAAAATACTATCAAAGATAATGAATGAGAGAGAATTGACACACAGAAGAATAGTCACAGCTGACAGATACTCAATTTGGCTATAACATTGGGAGAAGCTTCTTACGGCTATAGAAACACTTTACATTTCTGGTGGGAAAGATGGATAAACAAGGAAGATCGATTTAGTTATGGTACATCGATTACAAGAAGGCTTTCGATCGAATGGACTGGAGTAGAGTGTTCCATTGAGTTGACTGGAAAATAATCAGATCTAGGAAATTACAGACCGGTGAGTTTAACGAGCATAGACTGTAAATTGTTAGAGTCAATAATGAAAGAAAACATTGTAATGCATTTAGATAAGTTCAATCTAATTAGAAATAATCAGCATGGGTTTACTAGAAGGAGATCATGCTTAACAAATCTATTGGAATTCATGGAGGAGGTTACTAAAATGATAGATAAAGGGGAGCCAGTGGATGTTATTTATCTAGATTTTGCAAAGGGATTTCATAGAATAACTCATAAATGATTATTTCGAAAGATAAAATCACATGGAATAGGTGGAGAAGTTGCCAAAAGGATTTAAAATTGTTTAACGGGAAGAAGGCAAAGGGTGGGCATAAATAAGGAGTACTCTGAGTGGTGTGAAGTAAAAAGTGGTGTGCCACAGGGCTCGGTTGTGGGACCAATAATGTTTTTTATATATATATATATACGATTTGGACATTGATCCATGATAGGAAAATTTGCTGATGACACAAAACTATGCAGAAGTGTCTCATCTAAAGCGGAAGTCGATATATTGATGTCGGATTTAGATAAAATTCGAGAATGGTCTGTAAGCTTGCAAATGGAGTTTAATGTAGATAAATGTACAGTCATCCACATGAGTAGATCCAATAAGGAACATAATTACAGAATGGGAGAAAACAATATTAGAAAGATAGATCAGGAAAGGCAATTAGAAGTTATAATAGATCATACAGGTAAGATGAGTGAGCAAGTCCAGGTAGCAGTGAAAAAGGCAAATGCAATGTTAGGCGTAATAAATAGAAATATTAAACATAGGAGCAAGGAAGTGATAGTCAAACTGTAAAACATTAGTTTGACCTAGATTAGAGTACTGTGTGCAGGTGTGGAGTCCTTATCATAGAGGGGATATAAACATGCTGGAAAGAATACAAAAAAGAGCGACAAAGCTGATAATGGCATTCCAGAATTACAGTTTTGAGGAAAGACTCAGAAAAACCAGCCTGCAGTGTCTAGAAGAGAGAAGAATTCGAGGTGACTTAATACAGGTTTATAAGATTATCAGATTAACGGATAAATTAGACTACAACAAAATTTTCAAAATTCAAACACTCACAAGAACAAGAGGGCATAGCTACAAGCTGACTAAAGAGAGGTCCAGGTTAGATATTAGGAAATATTTTTTTAGTCAGAGAATGGTGAATGCTTGGAATGCACTGCCACAGGAGGTAGTGAAGGCAGGGACAGTAAATGCATTTAAGAATAAATTGGATGCGGATAGCTTTTAGAGGAAGGTAATGTCAATGAAACTAGTTGTATACATACTCTGCAGATTCTTCTAAACCAGTATAAAGAAGTTAAGTAAGTTATTGACTAAGTAAGCTAGCTCCCATGTTTATGGCAATTATTGCAGAGGACGCCCGTAGCCATACAGATATAATAGATAGAATTACAACGATAAAAGCAGCGTTCAGAGAGAAACTGATAATATGTATTTCAAAAAGTACAATCATTGCCAACCGACAAACATTTATCTGGCATGTGGAACTGTTTGGTTCGTAGACATGGACTATAAACAAGACAGTTGAGAGGCATTCTGGGGGTTTTGAGTTGGCGATATCGAAAGATGGAAATGATCAGATGAACAGATTTAAAGTTGAATAAATTCGTGCTAGAGGTATGAGAAGATAATGATAACAAACAAAAACAATAATAATAAGAAGTTGAAGATTGTCCTGGCTGGGCCATACTCTGAGGCACAATGGCCAGGTCATAACATCCTTGCAGATAAGCAACTAAATATTTCTGTTTCAACTACGTTTATCCATACAAGCGTTAATTAACCCGAGTACTAGACGGGAGTCCCTTGGTGAACTGCTGTTTACTGATGATCTAAGGTCTTCCAATTTCTTAGTCGACCTGTACTTCTACAGGAACAGATCCCCTGTGTAGGTCCCACTTAGTCGACCTGTACTTCTACAGGAACAGATCCCCTGTGTAGGTCCCACTTAGTCGACCTGTACTTCTACAGGGGCAGATGCCCCTGTGTAGGTCCCACTTAGTCGACCTGTACTTCTACAGGAACAGATCCCCTGTGTAGGTCCCACTTAGTCGACCTGTACTTCTACAGGAACAGATCCCCTGTGTAGGTCCCACTTAGTCGACCTGTACTTCTACAGGGGCAGATGTCCCTGTGTAGGTCCCACTTAGTCGACCTGTACTTCTACAGGAACAGATCCCCTGTGTAGGTCCCACTTAGTCGACCTGTACTTCTACAGGGGCAGATGTCCCTGTGTAGGTCCCACTTAGTCGACCTGTACTTCTACAGGAACAGATCCCCTGTGTAGGTCCCACTTAGTCGACCTGTACTTCTACAGGAGCAGATGTCCCTGTGCAGGTCCCACTAAGTCGACCTGTACTTCTACGGGGGCAGATTCCCCTGTGCAGGTCCCACTTAGTCGACCTGTACTTCTAAAGGGGCAGGTCCCAGCTCTGGTATGATCTGGATGTAGCCGGAAGGAGTATGTCCTACTTAGTGGGCTAGGCTCGAGCAGCTTATTACTCCGCTACGTTGAGACAATTGCCGCGGAGGTGGTTAACCAATGTGAATCCATCTTAATAGACTCAAACACTAGACCAAAGTAGATTCGCAGTCTGTTAGGCGCCATCTATGCTGCTCTTAACAAACCACCCAACCATGGCCGGTGTTATGACATATCACACAGTTAGTCGTCTCTTACGACATGCTCTCTGATGGGCCGTGGGCCTATTCTTGTCATTGTCATACACAAAGACCCCGGCGGACCACTCTGGATTTCGTGACCTTTAACCTGTAGCGCGCACTGGTCAAGAATATCTAGACTCACGCTCCATACAAAAACGGACTCCCAACAGCCATTTTTAAAATGCTGTTACGTCATCAATATACACGATATTTTGCCGGTTAAAGTATCGTATGTTTGATTACAAATAACTTATGAACAATTTTATTTTTCTATACGCCGTTTGGAGCAAGCCGACTTTTTACGAAAGGTGAAGTAGGTTGTTGGGAAAGATCTTTATCGAGTAGATCTGTTTATTTTGTTTGTTTAGATGAAAGAACTACGTTTGAATTGGAAAATAACAGTTGTGTTGATATTGTAAACACAGTATCGATAAGTTGTTGTGGTTTCCATGGTTTTCTATTGGCGCGACTAGGCCTAACGGTATGGTCCAAATTTTTTCAAGAGATTTTCATAAATTTTTAACTTTATCTTTCTGTATCTCAGAAACTAACAAACACACAACAAAAACAAAACACCCACAAGTTCTTTATTCAATTGTGTTTCTACACACAAGAAAATCCTATTTATTGACAAACAAACAGAAAAATTACACATTTTGAAAGTCAACTACGAAAGCAAGATGCACATTTTTCGTAAAAAGAAACGTGGCGTGCTAACGGTATCAAAATGTTGAAAACCTACAGCACCACCAAACCATCCCAATCTGGCTTGTAACGAAAACCTACAGCACCACCAAACCATCACAATGTGGCTTGTAACGGAACCTACAGAACCACCAGGCTTGTAACGAAAACCTACAGCACCACCAAACCATCCCAATGTGGCTTGTAACGAAAACCTACAGCTACACCAAACCATCCCAATGTGGCTTGTAACGAAAACCTACAGCACCACCAAACCATCCCAATGTGGCTTGTAACGGAAACCTACAGCACCACCAAACCATCCCAATGTGGCTTGTAACGGAAACCTACAGCACCACCAAACCATCCCAATGTTGCTTGTAACGGAAACCTACAGCACCACCAAACCATCCCAATGTTGCTTGTAACGGAAACCTACAGCACCACCAAACCATCCCAATGTGGCTTGTAACGAAAACCTACAGCACCACCAAACCATCCCAATGTGGCTTGTAACGAAAACCTACAGCACCACCAAACCATCCCAATGTTGCTTGTAACGGAAACCTACAGCACCACCAAACCATCCCAATGTGGCTTGTAACGAAAACCTACAGCACCACCAAACCATCCCAATGTTGCTTGTAACGAAAACCTACAGCACCACCAAACCATCCCAATGTTGCTTGTAACGAAAACCTACAGCACCACCAAACCATCCCAATGTTGCTTGTAACGAAAACCTACAGCACCACCAAACCATCCCAATGTGGCTTGTAACGGAAACCTACAGCACCACCAAACCATCCGAATGTTGCTTGTAACGGAAACCTACAGCACCACCAAACCATCCCAATGTGGCTTGTAACGAAAACCTACAGCACCACCAAACCATCCCAATGTGGCTTGTAACGAAAACCTACAGCACCACCAAACCATCCCAATGTGGCTTGTAACGAAAACCTACAGCACCACCAAACCATCCCAATGTTGCTTGTAACGAAAACCTACAGCACCACCAAACCATCCCAATGTGGCTTGTAACGAAAACCTACAGCACCACCAAACCATCCCAATGTGGCTTGTAACGAAAACCTACAGCACCACCAAACCATCCCAATGTGGCTTGTAACGAAAACCTACAGCACCACCAAACCATCCCAATGTGGCTTGTAACGGAAACCTACAGCACCACCAAACCATCCCAATGTTGCTTGTAACGAAAACCTACAGCACCACCAAACCATCCCAATGTTGCTTGTAACGAAAACCTACAGCACCACCAAACCATCCGAATGTTGCTTGTAACGAAAACCTACAGCACCACCAAACCATCCCAATGTTGCTTGTAACGAAAACCTACAGCACCACCAAACCATCCCAATGTTGCTTGTAACGAAAACCTACAGCACCACCAAACCATCCCAATGTTGCTTGTAACGAAAACCTACAGCACCACCAAACCATCCCAATGTCGCTTGTAACGGAAACCTACAGCACCACCAAACCATCCCAATGTTGCTTGTAACGAAAACCTACAGCACCACCAAACCATCCCAATGTGGCTTGTAACGAAAACCTACAGCACCACCAAACCATCCCAATGTTGCTTGTAACGAAAACCTACAGCACCACCAAACCATCCCAATGTTGCTTGTAACGAAAACCTACAGCACCACCAAACCATCCCAATGTTGCTTGTAACGAAAACCTACAGCACCACCAAACCATCCCAATGTGGCTTGTAACGAAAACCTACAGCACCACCAAACCATCCCAATGTTGCTTGTAACGGAAACCTACAGCACCACCAAACCATCCCAATGTGGCTTGTAACGAAAACCTACAGCACCACCAAACCATCCCAATGTTGCTTGTAACGGAAACCTACAGCACCACCAAACCATCCCAATGTGGCTTGTAACGGAAACCTACAGCACCACCAAACCATCCCAATGTTGCTTGTAACGAAAACCTACAGCACCACCAAACCATCCCAATGTTGCTTGTAACGAAAACCTACAGCACCACCAAACCATCCCAATGTGGCTTGTAGCGAAAACCTACAGCACCACCAAACCATCCCAATGTGGCTTGTAACGGAAACCTACAGCACCACCAAACCATCCCAATGTTGCTTGTAACGAGTAGTTACTTGAAGATTAACACAAGCTAAGACTGAGACGATTATGAAATCGCGTGAGCACGCACAAAGAGGTTTCCACAGTAGGGACATAACTATCAAGCACGTGCATGAGTTCCAATGGCTAGGCAGTATGTTCACTGATGATGACAGATCGCACATTTAACTCACAAGTCGAACATTGTCCACTGTTAAATTGCACCGATTTTTCAAACACCCGAGAGTTCTTCTTTCAACTAAGATGATACTGATAAATTGTTTATTCCTACGTTGTATTACAATTTTCAATCTAGGTCCTTACTAGCAACCCATAAGCGTAAGACCCAGAGCAGTGAGATGCGATGTGTGAGAAGTACAGCCTGGAGGACAATCCGTGACCGAATCCGTAACACCACGTTGAGGCAGACAGTGGGGACAAACCCAGTTAGAGCTTACATTGACTCTCAACAAACCTAGTTAGTGCCTACATTGACTCTCAACAAACCCAGTTAGTGCCTACATTGACTCTTAACAAACCCAGTTAGTGCCTACATTGACTATCAAAAAACCCAGTTAGGGCCTACATTGACTCTCAACAAACCCAGTTAGGGCCTACATTGACTCTCAACAAACCCAGTTAGTGCCTACATTGACTCTCAACAAACCCAGTTAGTGCCTACATTGACTCTCAACAAACCCAGTTAGTGCCTACATTGACTCTCAACAAACCCAGTTAGTGCCTATATTGACTCTCAACAAACCCAGTTAGGGCCTACATTGACTCTCAACAAACCCAGTTAGTGCCTACATGGACTCTCAAAAAACCCAGTTAGGGCCTACATTGACTCTCAACAAACCCAGTTAGTGCCTACATTGACTCTCAACAAACCCAGTTAGTGCCTACATTGACTCTCAACAAACCCAGTTAGTGCCTACATTGACTCTCAACAAACCCAGTTAGTGCCTACATTGACTCTCAACAAACCCAGTTAGTGCCTACATTGACTCTCAACAAACCCAGTTAGTGCCTACATTGACTCTCAACAAACCCAGTTAGTGCCTACATTGACTCTCAACAAACCCAGTTAGTGCCTACATTGACTCTCAACAAACCCAGTTAGTGCCTACATTGACTCTCAACAAACCCAGTTAGTGCCTACATTGACTCTCAACAAACCCAGTTAGTGCCTACATTGACTCTCAACATATCAAGTGGATTGGTCATTTAGTCAGATTACATTATAACAAATCTGCAAGGAGAGCATATCAAATAAGTGTTTCTGGTCCACGTATAATTAGGCCGGCCATGAAGTCGGTGGATCGAGGGTCTCTAACACACTCGTGAATACACCTAAGAAACGCCACGAACATTCCACCTGGCAAAAATAAGAAACGACCGCTTCGCTCTTCTTTGCGACACCTCGTGGCAAGAGAGGTTCTGTGCTACAGTACCGAGACATGGCCACTAACAAAATCTCTAGCGGACACATTTAGAGTGACCAAGGTCTTCGTTTGGTACTGAGCAGTATTACCGTAGCAACGTCCTGTCATCAGTAGGGTAAAACTAACCTGTCTCACGACGGTCTTTGGTCGAAATCACTTTCCGGAACCAACGTGTGCAAGGTCCAAACAATTCTGATATAAGACGGTTATCCCAGGTGAATGGTGGGGCAATCTATGCTGACAAGGCACAACATAGATGACCAGGTGAGATGTCGAAATGGCCAGGTGAGATGTCGAGATGGCCAGGTGAGATGTCGAGATGGCCAGGTGAGATGTCGAGATGGCCAGGTGAGATGTCGAGATGGCCAGGTGAGATGTCGAGATGGCCAGGTGAGATGTCGAGATGGCCAAGTGAGATGTCGAGATGGCCAGGTGAGATGTCGAGATGGCCAGGTCCCGTGTTGAGATGTGCAGGTCACGTGTTGAGATGGGCAGGTCACGTGTCGAGATGGGCAGGTCACGTGTTGAGATGGGCAGGTCACGTGTTGAGATGTGCAGGTCACGTGTTGAGATGGGCAAGTCACGTGTTGAGATGGGCAGGTCACGTGTTGAGATGGGCAGGTCACGTGTTGAGATGTGCAGGTCAAGTGTTGAGATGGGCAAGTCACGTGTTGAGATGGGCCGGTCACGTGTCGAGATGGGCAGGTCACGTGTTGAGATGGGCAGGTCACGTGTTGAGATGTGCAGGTCACGTGTTGAGAGGGGCAAGTCACGTGTTGATAAGAAAAGATGGTAGATGGAGCACGACGACAGCAGACTGAGGTAAAAGGAGACCGTGGGAAAGACCCCCCCCCCCCCCACCCACCACCTCCCACTCCCCAGACTCCCTTACTGCACACAACAACATCCGAGACGTCTCTGGAGGAGGGCTTACCAGGCACTTGCACGTGCGTGACCCAAGACGGGGTCCACTGGAGACGAGGTTGGGACCCAGAACTACGCTGAGGAGCTGATCATCAAAATCTACATATATATGTTACATATACGAGGCGTGTTCAAATGAAGCCGGACCTAACTGCACCAAGTGAACATACCTACGATGCGAATGATGGCGTCACTTCTGATGGTGACGGTCCACCCGAATGGTGCATCTTCTGACACAACAACATGCACCTGACCTAGTCTCTGAAGATCTTTCGTTAACTCACGTCCTTCTTTGAACATCGTTGTTCAGTTCTTCCCTGTTGTCTTTGACACACTTTTGTCACCATACACTGCCTGCATTCTGCGATAAATATCAACTGGTCGACATCCTTCGGCAGAAACAAAATCACCGCTCGCTGATCAACTCTGGGCGGATTTCATATCACACCCGCCATGTTTTCAACGGTGTACTGAGGAAACTATGAGTCGGAGGATAATGACATTTTGCAGACTTGACTGTTGGTATGTGCTGTTTACACCTGAAGTGATGTCATCATGCGCGTCGTACGTATGTTCACTTGGTGCAATTAGGTCCGGTTGTATTTGAACACGCCTCGTATATATATATATATATATATATATATATATATATATATATATATATATATATATATATATATATATATGCTTGATTACTAAATTAGCCGTTCCTCAGTGGAACATGCAGATGCGGGTAACAACTTCGTCTCCGGTGACCTATATCCTGGTCTATGGAGGGCCACTAGGCAATAAGCTTTCCTTTTAACGTAGCATGGATGTAGTGAAGTACAAGGGAGTCTGACCAACACGTTGGAGTTCTACCCTCCGGTCGTCTTCCGCCTCGAATCTACCAGACTGTTGTCGTTGCTCTCTAACGTTCATCCGTCCTTCTGAATATAGTCTTCCTAGCGATGGTGTGTCTTGTATGGGTGAACAAATGAATAGCTCACAAAGGATAGATGCTGTAGGTCGTGTAAGTTCTGCATGCGCTGGTTGCGGTTAGTGAGTCCTACTTTGCGTCTGCCTAGATATCTGAGGTGAAAATAATTGGGTAAAGTAGTAGTGATTCATCAGAAGAGATCAGACTTGGTACGGCAGACACTAATCGAACGACGAAAATAGATATCGATCCTTGTATTTGTCGGTCGACAACAGCTGATTGACGTCAACTGTCTCCCTTCTTCACACAAAAACTATTTTCAATACACTGCGAACTCTCTCTCACTGTATATCTCTTTCTCTCTCTCTCTCTCTTTCTCGTTCTCTTTCGCCACTCTCTCAGAATCTCGCTGTCATTTAGGTACTTTATATTATTCTCATCTCCTAAATGTGAACTCTTGCAACTCGCTGAGACGAGATGTCTTGATGACGTAGCAGTGCTGTGAATGACCTACACAAACACAGACTAATCAGATCGCTCTTCAACGCGACTTGCGTATCTGCCAGTCTCCTGAACTAATTGCTGTGAACCAGGAGAGAAAGGCATGCTGGTAGACTCGTGGACAGGAATGGAGGTTGTGAAACAGGGAAGACGCATGCTGGTAGACTCGTGGACAGGAATGGAGGTTGTGAAACAGGGAAGACGCATGCTGGTAGACTCGTGGACAGGAATGGAGGTTGTGAAACAGGGAAGAGAGGCATGCTGGTAGACTCGTGGACAGGGATGGAGGTTGTGAAACAGGGGAGAGAGGCATGCTGGTAGACTCGTGGACAGGTATGGAGGTTGTGAAACAGGGGAGACACATGCTGGTAGACTCGTGGACAGGGATGGAGGTTGTGAAACAGGGGAGAGAGGCATACTGGTAGACTCGTGGACAGGGATGGAGGTTGTGAAACAGGGGAGAGAGGCATAATGGTAGACTCGTGGACAGGTATGGAGGTTGTGAAACAGGGGAGAGAGGCATACTGGTAGACTCGTGGACAGGTATGGAGGTTGTGAAACAGGGGAGACGCATGCTGGTAGACTCGTGGACAGGTATGGAGGTTGTGAACCAGGGGAGAGAGGCATACTGGTAGACTCGTGGACAGGTATGGAGGTTGTGAAACAGGGGAGACGCATGCTGGTAGACTCGTGGACAGGGATGGAGGTTGTGAACCAGGAGAGACGCATGCTGGTAGACTCGTGGACAGGTATGGAGGTTGTGAACCAGGAGAGACGCATGCTGGTAGACTCGTGGACAGGTAGGGAGGTTGTGAACCAAGAGAGACGCATGCTGGTAGACTCGTGGACAGGTATGGAGGTTGTGAACCAGGAGAGACGCATGCTGGTAGACTCGTGGACAGGTATGGAGGTTGTGAACCAGGAGAGACGCACTTATCTGTTACCTGTGGTGATAGATCTAGAGATTTATCAGGTATTTTGTCAAAGATTTGTTATATATCTCTGATCAACTATTGTGAGGAATTTTAAATGAGCTATTGTCATGGATATATTGTCATGGATTTGTTGTCAGCATTTGTCTGTTGTCTGTGATCATGTCTAGTCTGTGTGTTTAACTATTGTCAGGAATTTGTTGGTCATCTATTGTCAGGTATTTGTGGTCAGATATTGTCAGGGTTATTTTGGGTATCTATTGTCAAGTCTATATATATCCAGTTATTTTCATGTATCTCTAATTAGCTATTGGCAAAAAAGGGGGGTAAGCTATTGTATTTTGGGTGATCGGCTATCGTCATATACATATGTGATCAACTATTGTCAGGTATTTATTGTCAGGATTTGGCAGTCGTCTGCAATCAACTACTGTATGGTCTGTTTGCTCAACTATAATCAGGTATACGGGGTCAACTATTGTCAGGTTTATGTTGGTCAACTATTGTCAGACTTACGTGGTCAAATATTGTCAGGTATATGTGGTCCACTATTGTCAGGCTTACGTGGTCAACTATTGTCAGGTTTATGTTGGTCAACTAGTGTTAGGTTTATGTTGGTCAACTATTGTCAGGTTTACGTGGTCATCTATTGTCAGGTATATGTTGGTCAACTATTGTAAGGTTTACGTGGTCAACTATTGCAGGTTTATGTTGGTCAACTATTGTCAGGTATATGTTGGTCAACGATTGTTAGGTTTACGTGGTCAACTATTGTCAGGTTTATTTGGTCAACGATTGTCAGGTTTAGGTGGTTAACTATTGTCAGGTTTTGGTGGTTAACTATTGTCAGGTTTATGGTCACCTATTGTCAGGTTTAGGTGGTTAATTATTGGCATGTTTAGGTGGTTAACTATTGTCAGGTTTAGTTGGTTAACTATTGTCAGGTTTATGTGATCAATGACTTCCCCGTGCGTATCTATCTGTGATATGCAATCGGCATATCTGCCAGGTACGTGTGGTTTAAAAATCTATGAACGTGTCAGGCATTTTGTGAAAAACATGAATAATTGTCAGTAATTTTGGGAGACTAGATCTGTACATTTCTTAGATATCTTGTTGTAAAACAAAAAAATAATTGTTTGTCAATAGTCAAAGATATGGACATCTGTTGTGTATCTGCAGTTAGAGATATGAACAATTGTTATGGATCTGTACTTAAATATATGAACAATTGTTTGGGGTCTGTAGTTAAAGATATGGACAATTGTTTGGGGTATGTAGTTAAAGATATGGAAAAAAACATGAAAAAAAACTAGTAAAAGTTGATTAAGGTTGAGCTTAATCAAAATTTTAAAATGGGTATAGTCAGATACCGCACCGAGACGAGAACACAAACAAAACCTACGTTACGACCAAAAGGCCTTCATCAGGGACAACAACACTGCACTAACAAATCAACATATAAGAAAAAATGGTCAACTCATCTGTTTCAGGTGGGAGACGCTTTCTGTCTAAGTGACCGGGTCGTGCCAAGTACTGGATAGAAACTGAAATAGGAGCGGTCAAACAAAAAGTGGCGGAATATGCCTGATAAGCCAAGCGTGGCCAAATAGTGGTCCAGAAAGGAGAACAATGAGAAGGCAATATAAGCCGGGAGGGCGTGATATTGATATAAGAGAGGGGGGACGAGAACTGATGGAAGGATGCGGGGGGGGGGGGGAGGAAGACAAATAGATGGGGGCCAGTGTGAGGGTTTAAGAAAAAGTATGGAAGATATTTATACCATGTGGTTGGAGACAGCCCATACTCGAGATAAGTCTGTTCTCAAGGGCGAATCGATGACGATCGTCAGAGAAGCACGAAACTAGACCAGTGACACTGACGTCAGCCATACCCCGGTGCTCAGGACCATTGAAGTGGCTGGCAATTGGGGAACCAGTACTGTTGCGGATGTCGTTGAGGTGTTGGCGGAAACGCTCCCGTAGTTCCATACCAGTTTCCCCAATGTAAGTCATACCACACTGGCGGCAGATGATGGAATAGATGAGGTTACGAGATTTGCATGTGAACCCCTCTTTGATGAAGAATTCAGCCTTAGAAAAGGTGATGGAGCGAGAAAGGATGACATGAGGGCAGGTGACACAGCCACGTGAATTTTTGCACGGCCTGGTGCCTGGGAGGCTATGAGGGCTGGTGTGTAGGCGACTACTGACCAGCAAGTCCCTCAGATAAGCCCGACAACCCAGGTCGCCCTATTGTCTCTGCCTGTTTCTGTCCCACCGAACTGGTATCAGACTTCCTGGATAGTGTCTTCCAACCTATGGTGGAGAGTCTTCCCACATTTCTTAAGGACACCAACCACGCCTTAACCACTTTCTCTACCATTGTCCTCTCCCCTGACCAAACCTATCGTCTCTTCCTACTTGATGTCTGTTCACTGTACACCTCGATCCCCCACTCTGATGGTTTATTGGCCCTCCGTTTCTTCCTTGACCGAAGGGTTAACCCATCCATCTCCACGTCTGCCATCGTCCGTCTAGCAGAACTCGTTCTTACTCTCAATACCTTTGAATTCAATGGCCAGTTCTTCGACCAGATCAGCGGTGTGGCTATGGGCACCAGAATGGGCCCCAGCTACGCATGCCTGTTCATGGGTCACCTGGAACACTTGATCTGGCTTCAATTCCAGGGCCCCTTTCCTTTGATGTATTATCGATACATCGATGATGGGATTGGAATTACTGACATGTCGGAGAAGGATCTCCTCAACTTTATCGACTTTGTCAACGACTTCCATCCCTCGATCAAGTTCACGTCTGACATTTCCCTCACGTCTGTCCACTTTCTGGACATCACTGTCTCTATCTGCCCTTCAGGCCTCTCCACCACTGTCTACTACAAACCCACTGACGCCCACAACTACCTCCTCTACACTTCCTCCCATCCCCTATCCTGCCGCGATTCGCTTCCTTTCTCCCAACTCCTCCGCCTCCGACGCCTATGTCAGGATGACGACGACTTCCTTCTCAGGGCCCACGAGATGCTTGACTTCTTCCGCAAGCGACTCTACCCTGAGACCACTCTCTCCTCCGCTCTTCAGCGGGTTCTTCTTATCTCCCGCCAAGACTCCCTCACTCCCACCCGCCGTCCTCCCTCTGACCGTGTGAAACTCGTCCTCTTCTATCACCCTCACAGCGTCTCTGTCCGGGATATCCTATTCCGCCATCTCCCTATCCTTCACTCTGATCCTGCCACTCGCAAAGTTTTTCCCGATCCTCCCCTTGTCGCCTACAAGCGTGTCAGGAACCTGAGGGACTTGCTGGTCAGTAGTCGCCTACACACCAGCCCTCATAGCCTCACAGGCACCAGGCCGTGCAAAAATTCACGTGGCTGTGTCACCTGCCCTCATGTCATCCTTTCTCGCTCCATTACCTTTCCTAAGGCTGAATTCTTCATCAAAGAGGGGTTCACATGCAAATCTCGTAACCTCATCTATTCCATCATCTGCCGCCAGTGTGGTATGACTTACATTGGGGAAACTGGTATGGAACTACGGGAGCGTTTCCGCCAACACCTCAACGACATCCGCAACAGTACTGGTTCCCCAATTGCCAGCCACTTCAATGGTCCTGAGCACCGGGGTATGGCTGACGTCAGTGTCACTGGTCTAGTTTCGTGCTTCTCTGACGATCGTCATCGATTCGCCCTTGAGAACAGACTTATCTCGAGTATGGGCTGTCTCCAACCACATGGTATAAATATCTTCCATACTTTTTCTTAAACCCTCACACTGGCCCCCATCTATTTGTCTTACTCCCCCCCCCCACCCCCCGCATCCTTCCATCAGTTCTCGTCCCCCCTCTTTTATATCAATATCACGCCCTCCCGGCTTATATTGCCTTCTCATTGTTCTCCTTTCTGGACCACTATTTGGCCACGCTTGGCTGATCAGGCATATTCCGCCACTTTTTGTTTGACCGCTCCTATTTCAGTTTCTATCCACTACTTGGATCGACCCGGTCACTTAGACAGAAAGCGTCTCCCACCTGAAACAGATGAGTTGACCATTTTTTCTTATATGTTGATTTGTTAGTTCAGTGTTGTTGTCCCTGATGAAGGCCTTTTGGTCGTAACGTAGGTTTTGTTTGTGTTCTCGTCTCGGTGCGGTATCTGACCATACCCATTTTTAAATTTTGATTAAGCTCAACCTTAATCAACTTTTACTAGTTTTTTTTCATGTTTTTTTCCCATTATACACATCCACATAACCGCTGCAGCCTCGCCTTATTTTAATTAAAGATATGGACAATTGTTTGGGGTCTGTAGTTAAAGATAAAGACAATTGTTTGGGGTCTGTAGTTAAAGAGATAGACAATTGTTTGGGGTCTGTAGTTAAAGATAAAGACAATTGTTTGGGGTCTGTAGTTTAAGAATTGAACAATTGTTATGGATCTGAAGTCAAAATATGACCATTTGTTCGGAATATATGGTAAAAATACTGTCATTTAGCAGGTATATGTGTTCAAAGATGTGAACATTTGGCATAAATTAAGCCCTTCCATTTGTTTTAAAAATAAAGATGGATTTATTACGTTAGCTGCACCAACCAGCAGGGCCTCGAGGAGTCTCAACATAGCACTGCGCTGATGGTGTCTAACTCAACATAGCACTTCGCTGATGGTGTCCAACTCAACGTAGCACTTCGCTGATGGTGTCTAACTCAACATAGCACTTCGCTGATGGTGTCCAACTCAACATAGCACTTCGCTGATAGTGTCCAACTCAACATAGGACAGCACTAAGTGTACATAACTCAACATAGGACAGCTCTAAGTGTACATAACTCAACATAGGACAGCTTTAAGTGTACATAACTCAACACTGAATTTCTAGAAATGTCTAGCTTGTTGCACAAACGCAAATCTGAAACAGGACGAACTGACGCATACGGAACCCCTCTCAGTGCCTCGTCTGCTGCTTGAGACGGTAATACCGCCAGGGTGCACCTAAAAAATGCTTTAGCTCGACCAACGACATTGCCAACAGTAACATTCATCATGGCCCTACCCCTTTGTGGTCCGGAAGGGGTCAGACACTTATCCGACATTTGACAAGAGTGGAAAGGAAAGCCACCCGATATGGAGAGAGAGAGAGAGAGAGAGAGAGAGAGAGAGAGAGAGAGAGAGAGAATAACATCAAAAATAAGAACACATGCTGTCAATTGCTGATGGCACATGTCAGTCTGCGTATACATCGTTAAATATCACAAGATCTCTCAGGAAGAAAATCAATGGTGTACGACACGATTGGATGTTGTAAGGTCAGAGGTACACCGGATGTCATATTATCTCTGTGTGAGGTCAGAGGTACACCGGATGTCATATTATCTCTGTATGAGGTCAGAGGTACACGGAATGTTATCTTATCTCTGTATGAGGTCAGAGGTACACGGGATGTTCACCTATCTCTGTGTGAGGTCAGATGTATACGGGATGTTCACCTATCTCTGTGTGAGGTCAGAGGCACACCGGATGTCATATTATCTCTGTATGAGGTCAGAGGTACACGGAATGTTATCTTATCTCTGTATGAGGTCAGAGGTACACGGGATGTTCACCTATCTCTGTGTGAGGTCAGATGTATACGGGATGTTCACCTATCTCTGTGTGAGGTCAGAGGTACACGGGATGTTCACATATCTCTGTGTCAGGTCAGAGGAACACGGAATGTTATCTTATCTCTGTGTGAGGTCATCGCATTTATGTGGCTTTTCGCAGAAAAATGTGTCGGTCCAGGGCGACCATTATTTCTCTGTTGACTGTTAGAAAGTTTTTGATTGAGTGACCTAGAGCAAACTTGTTCAGATGTTGCAATAAATCGATATCGAGAGAAAAAAACATTAAGTTAATCCGGATCCTGTGTTAAAAACAGAGGGGGGAGGGGGGGGGGAGAGGAGGATTATTTTAGTTAAAGAAGTGATGACAGATCTTACAACCAGTCTTAGGACTGACCAACCAGGGGATAGTGTCAAATGGAGAGACGTTCTCAGACACACTTGGAACCAGTCTTAGGACTGACCAACCAGAGGATATGATCAAATGGAGAGACGTGCTCAGACAACCTTACAACCAGTCTTAGGACTGACCAACCGGAGGATATGATCAAATGGAGAGACGTGCTCAGACAACCTTACAACCAGCCTTAGGACTGACCAACCAGATAAAAGTGATATCACATGACGGACAAGATACACATAGAAAATGCAGACAACTGACAAATATTTTCTCAAATATTTCTTCCAGAAACATCTCGGTGACACCACTGTCTTTCAGTTAGACAAAAGCTCTTGTGTGACCTGTCTCTTAACTTAACTTTAGAAGACCCTCCAGAGTCTGTATACAACCAGTTACATTTACATCACCTTGCTCTAAAAGCTATGCGCATCCAGTTTATTCTTAAATGCATTAACTGTCCCTGCCTTCACTACCTTCCCTGGCAATGCATTCCAAGCAGACACCACTCTCTGACTAAAAAAATATTTCCTAATATCTAACCTGGACCCCTCTTTAGTCAGCTTGTAGCTATGCCCTCGTGTTATTGTATGTGGCTGTATTTAAAAAAAATTGTTATAGTCTAATTTATCGATTCCTTTGATCATCTTATAAACCTGTATTGTCACCACGAATTCTTCTTTCTTCGAGACACTGTAGGCCGGTTTTGCTGAGTCGTTCCTCATAACTGTAATTCTGGAATCCCACTATCATCTTTATCGCTCTTTTTTAAATTCTTTCTAGCATGTTTATGTCCCCTCTATGATAAGGACTCCACACCTGTACACAGTACTCCAATCTAGGTCTAACTAAAGCTTTATACAGTTTTACGATCACTTTCTTGCTCCTATGTTTAATATTTCTTTATATCATACCTAACATTGCATTTGCCTTTTTCACTGTTACCTTAACTTGCTCACTCACCTTTCCTGTATGATCTATTATAACCCCTAGGTCCCTTTCCTTATCTATCTTTCTAATATTGTTTTCTCCCATTCTGTAAGTATGTTCCATATTGGATCTACCCATGTGGATGACTGTACATTTATCTACATTAAACTCCATTTGCCAGATTACAGACCATTCTCGAATTTTATCTAAATACGACATCAATATATCCACTTCCGCTTTAGATGAGACACTCCAGCATAGTTTTGTGTCATCAGCAAATTTTGCAATCATGGATCTCATATCAATGTCCAAATCATTTATATATATCAAGAACAAAATTGGTCTCGTCACTAAGTTATGCCCTTGACATTTGCTAACAAAATGATCAAATTGTTTACATTATAACTTTTTTATTTTCACAATGTTACGCAATCCTTCTGAATGCTCTCATAAACTTGATGATTCGTTGAAAAAGGACACACTGGACCAGGGATCACCAATCTTAGAATCGCTGTTGTGGTGCCAGCCCGTAGAGAACGAGAGATACGAGCGTAGAAGATAGCAAGTGAATCAGGCAACGCCACAATATTGAAACCCAAGCTGTTGGCCACAGACTCGTGCTACCACGAGCTGGCATATACTGGCACCGCCTCGCAGGCTTCAAGCTGCGTTCCAGCCGAGACATTGTGCGACAGTAAAAACCAGGGCGAGTGCGTCATTGCCTCAGAAAGTGATCGAGTAGCCCACGAATAAAACAAAAAAACACATTCAAGCGAAACAGTAACAAGATTAGCTTCTGGAAGATAGAGTTTCAAACGAGAGTAAAAGAGAGATTTTCAAAGCGCTAATAGAGGACTCACTACAATTTCGCATCTTCTATTTGTCAGAAAAGTCTAACGAAGAGTAAGCATCACTGACTGTGTTGCTAGAAACAAATAAATTGTAGAGGCTGAACAGAGGAAACAATCGCTAAACAAAAGTGTCTATTTTTTAAGAAAGAACTGGATGTGTTCATAAATACTACCAGACTTCGATCACTAGTAAGATTTCGACATTCTACCCAAGACTAAGAAACAGCGTCTCGTGAAAAGAAGCAGCTGAAATGTGCTCAACAGTAGCTCTTACAGCCCTGTACATAGTCCTGGTCAGCGCTACTATCATGGGGGCGCCTGTGGCAGACAAGACAAGTGAAGGTAAGACTTTGCTAGCATCACTAATACGATGATGTTGTCATGTGTCATCACTACTCTCATCGTCCATCCTATATCATCGCTGCCTCAACCATCTTCACTACTTGCCCCCAACCATCTTCACTACTTGCCCCCAACCATTTTCACTACTTGCCCCCAACCATCTTCACTACCTGCCCCTACCATCTTCACTACTTGCCCCCAACCATCTTCACTACTTGCCCCTACCATCTTCACTACCTGCCCCCAACCATCTTCACTACCTGCCCCCAACCATCTTCACTACTTGCCCCCAACCATCATCACTACCTGCCCCTACCATCTTCACTACCTGCCCCCAACCATCTTCACTACTTGACCCCAACCATCCTCACTACCTGCCCCTACCATCTTCACTACCTGCCCCCAACCATCTTCACTACTTGCCCCCAACCATCTTCACTACTTGCCCCCAACAATCTTCACTACTTGCCCCCAACCATCATCACTAACTGCCCCTACCATCTTCACTACTTGCCCCCAACCATCTTCACTACTTGCCCCCAACCATCATCACTACCTGCCCCCTACCATCTTCACTACCTGCCCCCAACCATCTTCACTACTTGCCCCCAACCATCTTCACTACCTGCCCCTACCATCTTCACTACCTGCCCCCAACCATCTTCACTACTTGCCCCCAACCATCTTCACTACTTGCCCTCAACCATCTTCACTACTTGCCCCCAACCATCATCACTACCTGCCCCCTACCATCTTCACTACCTGCCCCCAACCATCTTCACTACTTGCCCCCAACCATCATCACTACCTGCCCCAACCATCATCACTTTTATCGTTTTTTATTCTCACATGTTTCTACGATTACATCTGCTACATTAAATCCGTGCCATTATTTCTATTACCGAAATCCACCAGCTGCCTAAGACGGATGTGTCGAACCGAAAGGTGCAGATATCGCAGTCGTTCTGTAAACTAGCAACACAAGGCATTCCGTTCTTCGCACTGGATCCTGCTACTTGTACATTTGTACTTTTCAGGACATGGTAGCGGGAGATTGAGAACGAAGGCTGACAAATCATAAGAAGAAGAAGAAGAAAAAGAAAAAGAAGAAGAAGAAGAAGACGAAGAAGAAAAAGAAGAAGAGGAATATGAAGCAGAAGATGGATAAGAAAAAGAAGAAGAAGAAAAGAAGAAGACATAAAAGGCGAAAAAGAAGAAAAGAAGAAAAAGAAAAAGACAAGTAAAAGTAGAAGAAATAGAAGAAGAAGAAGAAGAAGGAAGAAGAAGAAGAAAAAGAAGAAGAATAACTCCGCCACTATCATTGGAAGTTATCCTACATCCTCACTCATGTCGTTGTTAGCCTCATCCATTGCCCTGTTATCGCTACTGTTGTCACACGTCATTACTATTATCTGTATTGTTTTCGTTACACCCATTATCTCCTCCATTATCCATCACCACCAGTATTGTTGGTAACATTATCCATCACCACTAGTATCGCTGGTACCTTTATCCATCACCACTAGTATCGTTCGTACCTTTAAACATTATCACTAGTATCGCTCCTATCTTTATTTATCACCCCTAGTATCGTTGGTACCTTTATACATCAAAACTAGTAACTCTGGTATATTTATCCCTTATCACTAGTATCGCTCCTATCTTTATTCATTATCACTAGTATCGCTCCTATCTTTATCTATTATCACTAGTATCGCTCCTATCTTTATCTATTATCACTAGTATCGCTCCTATCTTTATCCATTATCACTAGTATCGCTCCTATCTTTATTCATTATCACTAGTATCGCTCCTATCTGTATCTATTATCACTAGTATCGCTCCTATCTTTATTCATTATCACTAGTATCGCTCCTATCTTTATCTATTATCACTAGTATCGCTCCTATCTTTATCCATTATCACTAGTATCGATCCTATCTTTATCCATTATCACTAGTATCGCTCCTATCTTTATCCATTATCACTAGTATCGCTCCTATCTTTATCTATTATCACTAGTATCGCTCCTATCTTTATCTATTATCACTAGTATCGCTCCTATCTTTATCCATTATCACTAGTATCGCTCCTATCTTTATCTATTATCACTAGTATCGCTCCTATCTTTATATATTATCACTAGTATCGCTCCTATCTTTATCTATTATCACTAGTATCGCTCCTATCTTTATCTATTATCACTAGTATCGCTCCTATCTTTATCCATTATCACTAGTATCGCTCCTATCTTTATCTATTATCACTAGTATCGCTCCTATCTTTATCTATTATCACTAGTATCGCTCCTATCTGTATCCATTATCACTAGTATCGCTCCTATCGTTTTCCGTCATCACTAATATCGTCGCTATCATCAGACATCATCCTCAGTATCTGTTAACCATTATGGTCACTAAATATTTGTTTCTTAAATATCATCATCATCATAATTATTATCTGTGTTATCCTCATACTCCCCTACCATTGTCGTTCTTATTATACATCGTCTCTGATATTATTGTTATCGGGCATACCTACGTTTTTAATTATGTTATACATATCTATAATTATTACTGTTATCCTAATTTTTAAGTCAATATGTCCTCTATCACATATCCTCCCACATTCTCTTTCTCATCTGACATCAGTTTTCCCTTTCTTATCTGACATCATCACTCTTCCTTTTCTTATCTGACATCATCACCCTTCCTTTTCTTATCTGACATCATCACTCTTCCTTTTCTTATCTGACATCATCACCCTTCCATTTCTTATCTGACATCATCACCCTTCCTTTTCTTATCTGACATCATCACTCTTCCTTTTCTTATCTGACATCATTACTCTTCCTTTTCTTATCTGACATCATCACTCTTCCTTTTCTTATCTGACATCATCACCCTTCCTTTTCTTATCTGACATCATCATCCTTCCCATTCTTATCGGACAGTACCACCATTACTGCTTTTAACGTACAGTATCACGATTATCCATGTTATTATTTCTCTCATTTTCTATGTGTCCTCTTTTGCCAGATTCGTGTTTTAGTTCAAGTCTATGTTAGTTGTTGTTGTGAGTTGTTCTTATTGTTGTGAGCTGTTCTTATTGTTGTGAGTTGTTCTTATTGTTGTGAGTTGTTCTTATTGTTGTGAGTCGTTCTTATTGTTGTGAGTTGTTCTTATTGTTGTGAGCTGTTCTTATTGTTGTGAGTTGTTAGCTGTTCTTATTGTTGTGAGTTGTTCTTATTGTTGTGAGTTGTTCTTATTGTTGTGAGTTGTTCTTATTGTTGTGAGCTGTTCTTATTATTGTGAGTTGTTCTTATTGTTGTGAGTTGTTCTTATTATTGTGAGTTATTCTTATTGTTGTGAGTTGTTCTTATTGTTGTGAGTTGTTCTTATTGTTGTGAGCTGTTCTTATTGTTGTGAGTTGTTAGCTGTTCTTATTGTTGTGAGTTGTTCTTATTGTTGTGAGCTGTTCTTATTGTTGTGAGTTGTTAGTTGTTCTTATTGTTGTGAGTTGTTCTTATTGTTGTGAGTTGTTAGTTGTTCTTATTGTTGTGAGCTGTTCTTATTGTTGTGAGTTGTTAGTTGTTCTTATTGTTGTGAGTTGTTCTTATTGTTGTGAGTTGTTCTTATTGTTGTAGTAGCTTTCTTCTCATACTGAGCGTGCTGATGAAGATGAACTAAGGTCCCCCAGAAGGTTGTGCTGTGCTTGGCTTCATCTGCGTGACGCTGACTACTATGGGGATCATATCAATCCATATCTCGTCAACCAGACTGCCTTGAAAACGGCTACATGGAAGAGAGATAGTGGTCTTGGTCAGTATGTTATGCCCGACCCTGGCCCGACGTCCTGGTCACTATGTTGTGCCCGACTGGGCAAGCGTCTTAATCCCCCTAGATGTTTTGATAGATCTCCATGCTACGCAGCCATATGCTGCTACTGGAAAGACACAGACTCTAAAGATTTTTACTTGTGTGGTTCTGCTGGTGTGCTGCCATCATTTCATCAGGTTGGCGAGGGCGTGGGCTTGTGGTTAAGTGACACAGCTCACAACTAGAAGGTGCTGGATTTGAGGGGTAAACCCTTAGAAAATGCAGGGGGAAGCAGACCATTACATAGAATGCATGCTGAAGTCGAATGCCGATAAGTGCAAAACAAAAACCACACTGCAACGCACATTGCCTTGGGGATTAGATAATTAAATTAAGTCGAACGCAAAACAACAACCGAAAACCCCCAAAAATGTTTTCAGGTTGTTCAGCCTTGCTATGGCTAGTCTTCTGTTGACCAACACAAATATATTACAAAAACAAAAAACAGAATTCATCTATTCCCAAAGAAACAGAAATTTAAAAAATTTACATTTTCTTTCCCAACAACAAAAACAAGTTGATGTTACCATAACCAGCATTAAAAATGGCGTCTTACTGATTGCTAGTCGTTTTTTCTCTCGTGTTTAATTAAATATTTTCTTCTTGATCGTTGTTGTGACTTGTTATGTGTTTTTAGGTCAGGTCAGGTCATTCTGTAACCGGTGATGTAGTTGGGGCACACCTGATGACACACCCACAAACCCCACGTAACCCCTCTCTGTCGGCGACTGCTGCCGGTGTCGATGATTTCGTCCATTTTTATATGTTGTCCTCCCACTTTTGTTTTACAACGACCTCCTCGTCCTCCGTCCTGCACCTCGCCATGCAGAGTCCTATTAGCAAGATTGATATCGATATGTGGATTTTCCGTCTTTTGGCCATTACCAAAATTGTCTTCAACAGGCCATTTTACTGTTGAAATTCTATCTTGTATTTCTACATTTGTAACTAGGTTTTCAGTTGGATCTTTTTGGGACCTATGAAGTTCTTGCGACTGTAACGTAAGTAGTGTGTTTGTGTGTGTCCCCGTTCAGTACCCGGGCCATGCATAGACAAAGTATTACTACTTATTCTTCAGCCTCCTGGCCTTCTTCAGACCCTGTAATCAGAATTTCTGTAATCAGAATCAGTATTAATTAATCAGACACCATTCTCATGGGATGGGAAGAATTCTACGGGATGGATTATTTTTTCACTAAAATTGTGACAGGATACGAGTCCTGGGTGCAACAAATTTAGAACCAGTTGTCTCCGGTTAAGAAAATACTCAAAACACAGACTTCCGCTTCGAAAGTCATGATGACCTACTTTTGGGATGTTAATGTCCTTATGTTTGAGGAAGGTCATCGGTATTACCAAGACGACAAAATGCGGAACGAAGACATTCGTAGTATGGTCGATCATTACGTTTTGTGTCAAATCCATTTCCAGGAATTAACCTTACTTAACTTAACTTGACACAATATAACTTCATTTAACTTGACATAATGTAAGTTGAACTACTTACCCAAACCTGACATAACTTAACTTTGCTTAACGTGACATAACTTAACCTAATCTAACTTAACTTGACCTAACATAACTTGACCTAATTTAACTTGACTTAACGTGACTTGATTTAACTTGACTTAAATTGAATTAACTTGACCTAACTTAACTTATTATTCTTAACGAGATTTAACTGAATTTGACTTAACTTAACTTTACTTGACTTAACTTGTCTTAACTTGACTTCTCTTAACTTTACTTTTCTTAACTTGATTTGACTTGATTAAAATTACTCAACTTAACTTGACTTGACCTAACTTAACTTGACTTAACTTTACTCAACCTAGCTTGACTTGGCCTAACTAAACTTGACTTAACCTAATTTGACAGGACTTATCTTAACTTGACTTGACCTAACTTGATTTGACCTTACTTAACTTGACTTGACCTAACTTCACTTGAATTGACCTAACTTAACGTGGCTTCATTTAACTTAACTTGATTTGACCTAACGTATCTTAACTTAACTTAACTTAACGTGTTCTAACTTGATCTGACCTAACTTTACTTGACCTAACTTGACCCGCCCTAACTTAACTTGATCTAACTTAACTTGACTTGACCCAACTTAACTTGACCTAACTAAACTTGATCTCACTTGACTTGACCTAACTTGACTTGACCTAAATTAACTTTCTTAACTGGACTTGACCTAACTTCATTTGATCTAATTTATCTTGGCTTGATCTAACTTCACTTGACCTATCTTAACTTACCGTGACCTAAGTACACTTGACTTAACTTAATTTAACTTGAATTAACTTGACTTAACTTGACCTAACCTAACTTAACTTAACTTTAGTTTAACCAGGTGCACTGGACCGTATAAATATGAAACTGGGTAACCAATGCGGTACAAGATGGGGATATCATTATGGTGTGCCATCGTCTCTCCAGAACGTAGCTTCTGTCACAGCAATTCTGTCGGCATCTCGGTTTAAGAATGATGATACGAATAACAGTTGACCATCGCAAGCGAGGACGCTAAGGTGGTTTCAGTTCATCCCGTGACATTTTGAGATCGTTAGGGCACCCCTAATGACACCTCCACAACCGTACGCCATTTTGTCTGTTGTTGGTTTCTGTGCCTCTTCGGGTCATAGGTTAGTCCATTCATGGATGTTGTCTTCCCATAGTTTTCTCGAACCCCCCCTGTCTTCGCTTGCCTTCTTCTGTGTCCTAGTAGTATGGATATATTTATTTTTGGATCTTTACAATCATTCCATTTCATAGATCAACTTTATACATATCAGTTCATTGCGTCCTCACTATCTTTAGCAAATATATGATTTGAAAAGAAAAAAAAAGACCAAAAAAGACCCTTTCAATTTTAAAGAAATAAATTTAAAAAACTGAAAAAAAATTTAATTAAATATACCCAATCTCCGACCGCAGAACCCCATACAGGAGACATAGCTGGACAAAACCCACAGGGTGCCACACACATGGTCTTTAAAGACTGAGACGCCTATGATGATATCTATAACACAATTTTCTGTAAAATAAAGCGAATGCAAATATTTTTCTATTTGCCTTGTTTCTGTCCATGACATTTTCAACCTCCTGTAACAATTTATTTCAAAAACAATTAATGTCTGTAACGCTCGTGTCTCATAGCCGTAAGTCGTGACTAGAAAAATGCATGTCCTGATCAATTCGATCTATGTCTGCTGGCATTTGCTTCACCACACATTTTTCATCTGTATTAATTTGCGTGTAGCAATTCCAAGTCTACGTTTCATTTCAATTTTACAGCCGGCAGAACTATTGCATACTGATGTGAATTAAGTCCTCCTATTGAATAATGATCCTGGAGTTGGTGAGCTAGAAATACACAGTGTGCATAATTTTGGCATGAGTCGTGAATCAAGCAGACACGGTCGACTGAAAGGACGAGGCGGACGCTAAAGTAAACGAAGCATAATCTTGACAATTGGTGGGAATCAAGCAGACACGGTCGACGACCTTATTTATCTATTTACGGAAGAAGAATGAGCGCCGATATCCGGTCCAGAATGTAACCATCTGAAATCTTCATGGACGATAAGCAGAGATGGTTATACAAGCTCAGTTGTGTGTCTCCAACTACATTGTATCACCTAAACCGGGAATGTCTCTTTCTACACAGATGGATCGACCACGGAGAGAGAAACAATGGGAAGCAGTGGAATCTGCATCGTTGTTGTTCGATGATGACCACCTTGTCAACATTCACTGTTTGCGTGAGTTCGAAGATGGCTGAATAAGCTAATCGAACACCTGAATTGTCAGTTGCACTTGGAACACAAACAAGTTGAAACTCTCTTCCAACGGGGTTGATGGAGGGCTGGTGTGAGCTGACTTGCAGAGCGATTATCTCTGAATAACCAAATTGATTGTTGATGCATGATGTCTCTGAACACCCTTCGTAATCATTCTGAGCGATTGTTGATTAATCCTGTACTGGAACCGTGATCTTCTAAGTGTGTTCTTGTACACCGACGGTTCTGTAACAAACACAACACAGAACTGAGGGGCAGGGGTATTCCTGAGCCTACCAAATGGTAGAAAAATAACACTGTCAGTGGCAACTGGAAAATACTCAAGCAATTTCAGAGCAGAGGCACTGAGGGCTACAGTAGAAGAAAGGGTGACAGGCAAAAGAAATGAAAGCCATATAGTCCTGTTTACAGATGCCCTGGCCGTAGTCACAGCACTAAAAATCCAGAAAAATACTGAACTTAATGATTTAAGAGCAGAACTCTGTGAACTATGCCAGCAGTCCGCACCAAAAAGAGTAATGGTACAGTGGGTTCCATCCCACTGTAACATCCAAGGTAACGAGGAGGCAGACAGACTGGCAAAAGAAGGTGCAAGACTACCATAACCAGATTCTAGTGTGACATACGAAGAGTCAAAAAGGCTTATTAGAGCTAGATACATGACCAAATGGGAAACAGAACATACTGGCTACACAAAAAACGATGCCTATTACCAATTCAACAGAACAGAGCAGGTCGTGGTCTTCAGACTGCGCACAGGCCACAATAGACTGAGATACCATCTATTCAATAAATTGAAGATTTGTGGCACTGACGAATGCTCGTGTGGTACCAAGACAATGACCGCTAAACATCTGCTGCAAAATTGCCCGACATACGAGGACCAGAGAAAGCACATGTGGCCATCACCAGTGGCAACACTAGACAAGCTCTATGGCAGTGTCGACAGCCTCAGGATGACCGCTGCTTTTTTCGAAACAATAAAGGTTGACGTCTGACAGCGTACGAAGAAGAAGAAGAAGAAGAAGAAGAAGTACCTTTTTCAAAACTCCGCGGCTTGGCCTCTTGCCATTTTGCAGTTCACCGTAGAGCAGATCTTTTAGTAGACGTTGATCCGATATGTGTACCACGTGACCAGTCCATATCAGCTGTACTGCACATATTATGGTGTGTATACCGGATCAAAATGTGAGGTGTTGGCCAGAATAGCACAGACAATAGCGGCGCTTGCACGGCTTAACAAAATCGGGCAAGATAAACGGTTAGCACTATGCACGAAAATCAGATTGATGCGTACACGAGTCCTGTCAATATTCCTCTATGCTTGTGAGACATGGACAGTTACAGCTGACCTTCAACGAAGGAAACAGGCCTTGGAGATGAGATGTTTCTGAAGACTTTTAAACGTCACATACAAAGATCGAGTTACAAATGAGGAAATACGAGATAGAATTACAACAGCAATAGGGCCTTTTGAAGACCTCTTGGCAACTGTCAAAAGAAGGAAGCTCGCTTGGTACGGTCACATATCGAGATCAAATGGTCTTGCAAATACGATCCTGCACGAAAAGGTGCAAAACAGACATCGAAGAGGCCGTCCCAAAAAGAGGTGGGATGACAAAATAAATGAATGGACCAATCTCCGACCAGAAGAAGCACAGGCAACGGGCGCTGACAGAGAAGGGTGGCATGGGGTTGTAAGGACGTCTACATGTGTGCCCAAACGACCTCGCCGGTACGGGATGACCTGATACCGGACATGCACGATCGAACTAACTAATCTGTATTTGCCACCAAGTCCTGCCATCTAATCAACAGCAGCTTTCACAGCCAATGGAAGTGGTTTAATTTGCCGACATAACGACTATAGACGGTCCAGGTCTCATACCCATATAAGAGAGTAGGTTGAACAACTGCATTGTAGGCATTGAACACCCCAGCAGTGACTTAGAACATTCGTACACACCAGCAGGAGAGATATGTACCACGTATATACCAGCAGGAGAGACCTGTACCACTTATATACCAGCAGGAGAGACCTGCACAACTTATATACCAGCAGAAGAGACCTGTACAACTTATATACCAGCAGGAGAGACCTGTACCACTTATATACCAGCAGGAGAGACCTGTACCACTTATTTACCAGCAGGAGAGACATGTACCACTTATATACCAGCAGGAGAGACCTGCACAACTTATATACCAGCAGAAGAGACATGTACCACTTATATACCAGGAGTAGAGACTTGTACCACTTATATACCAGCAGGAGAGAACTGTACCACTTATATACTAGCAGAAGAGACCTGTACCAGTTATATACCAGCAGGAGAGACCTGTACCACTTATATACCAGCAGGAGAGACCTGTACCTATTATATTTGCATACGCCTTCTTCTCCAAAAGCAAGATACACAACCTCGGTTGAAATCCCACAGCAGAAAAAATATTGCTTGTGGCAACCATGTCTATTCTACAGAATATTACCTTTACCAAGACAGTAAACAAAATTCGTTGCACGAATCTAGATGGAGATTCGAAGAGTCTTTATGAACGCCCTGCGTCGGGTCTGGAGATAGCAAAAGCTATAACTAGAAACCAAACTATGAATTTGCATGACCTGTGTCGCCCTTAACCAGCTGTACAGCTCTGAAGCCTGCCCTCTTCTGAAGGGCAATCTTGTGCATTGATGCCTTCCAAGTGAATGGACAGAGCTGAATTCTTACAACGAGTGCATTGATGCCTTCCAAGTGAGTGGACAGAGCTGAATTCTCACAACTAGAAGTGCATTGATTCCTTCCAAGTGAGTGAACAGAGCTGAATTCTCACAACTAGAAGTGGATTGAAGTCTTCCAAGTGGGTGAACAGAGCTGAATTCTTACCACTAGAAGTGCATTCATGCCTTCCAAGTGAGTGGACAGGGCTGAATTCTTACAACTAGAAGTGGATTCATGCCTTCCAAGTGAGTGGACAAAGCTGAATTCTTACAACTAGAAGTGGATTGATTCCTTCCAAGTGAGTGAACAGAGCTGAATTCTTACAACTAGAAGTGGATTGATTCCTTCCAAGTGAGTGAACAGAGCTGAATTCTTACAACTAGAAGTGGATTGATTCCTTCCAAGTGAGTGAACAGAGCTGAATTCTTACAACTAGAAGTGGATTGATTCCTTCCAAGTGAGTGAACAGAGCTGAATTCTTACAACTAGAAGTGGATTGATGCCTTCCAAGTGAGTGGAAACAGCCGAATTCTTACAACTAGAAGTGGATTGAAGCCTTCCAAATAAGTGGACAGAGCTGAATCCTTACAACTAGAAGTGGATTGATTCCTTCCAAGTGAGCGAACAGAGCTGAATTCTTACAACTAGAAGTGGATTGATTCCTTCCAAGTGAGTGAACAGAGCTGAATTCTTATGATCCTTTGATTGGATCGGTTCTCAAAGAACGAAGTCATCACGGCGCGAGAACAAACTCACCACGCAAAACCTTTGCCGATTAATCCAATTTGGACGTGTTCCACGCCTTCTCGAGGATGTCCCAGCCGTCTAGCGCTTACATAAACTCATGGAAATCATGGATTACAAGCGATCGTCTCCGTCATATCCCAGCCCCACGGCCATCCACATACTGCATAATTAGGTCAAAATAAAGATCAAGATTAGATATTAGAAAATATTTTTTTAGTCAGAGAGTGGTAAATGTTTGGAATGCATTCCCACGGGAAATAGTGAAGGTAGGGTCAATTAATGCATTTAAGAATAGATTTGATGCATATATGTATTTTTAAATAAAGAGAATGTAAAAGAAACTGACTGTATACGGACTCTGCAGTCTTCTAAACCAGTATAAGGACGTGGTGGGATGTTCGGTGATCCTCAGTCCCGGGTTAGACCCTGCAAGATCTTATAGGGCCAGCGCTTCATGAGAGAATGTGAACCAGTTTCTGTTTGGTCTTATGTTCATTAGAGATTCATATGAACCTGTTGATCTTCATGAGTAAGCCACGGGTATGCACTCCTAGCTCTAAAGAGACGCAGATCGACGGACAATCCACTGAAGTACTTACTTACTCCCTTTGTACGGCAATCTCACATTAGTCTTCGTAAAATAACCAGCCACAGTCAGTGCTCCTTCATTTGCCTCCAAGAGACGGTGTGGCCTAGGGGTAAAGTGGCACGGCGCACAAACAGAAGGTGCTGGGTTCGATCCCTATCACAGCACCGGCCGTTACCCCGGGGAAGCAAACCCTTAGAAAATGCAGAAGGAAGCAGACCCTTACATAAAATTAATGCTGACGTCGGATGCACTTGGCCGATAGGCGAAAAATAACAACCACAGTGCAACGTACACCTTCTTGAGGATTAGAGAAATAAAGCGAAAGCAATTTTTTTTAAAAATTTGCCACCATCAGGTCCTTCACTGTACATGATTCATACATTCAGGGACATATAATACGATGTTCTGGGCCCTGGACAGCCCAAATTCACAATACTCACCGTCTGCA
The DNA here is from genome assembly GCA_036924085.1 of Ariolimax columbianus. Taxonomy (NCBI): domain Eukaryota; kingdom Metazoa; phylum Mollusca; class Gastropoda; order Stylommatophora; family Arionidae; genus Ariolimax; species Ariolimax columbianus. The sequence continues at coordinate 16,832,278 of JAVGWX010000025.1, read as the reverse complement.
CGTTCAGTCTAGTCAAGTAGTGATTCGGTAACCGGTTCCCATATGGGACCACAATAATATCCACTCCTTTCTGTAGATCGAAAAAAGAAAATATGCCAGCATTATTACTAGCACAATCAATTCTCCCAGTAGGCCGTAGTCATGGTAATAAATGCCTCAATGGTAATAGTTTTTATTTTCGAAGACTTAGAAAGAGATACAGACATCGACCACTAAAGGAAAGCTATGTGAGATGAGTGTGATAGCCTATAATCCACAGGGAACTGAAAGGTTGGCAGACAATTTTCTTGCAGGTAATTTATGTAATCACCCCCGTACGTCTCGAATCTTCTCATTTGGTGTCTCCACGGTTTCCTTATGTTCTCCTTGCGTCTTCCTGCTTGACCTATCAGTGTATCTGGTCTTAGTGTAATCCCCTGTACGTATTTGCTGTACTGTCGAAGAAAGACATGCATTACGTATATACATAAACCACATACACACATATACACAGATATATACACTCATACACCACACATATACAAACACATACACACATATATACAGACATACACACATACACACTAAAACACACAAACACACATATACAGATATACACATACATGCACACACATACACACATATATACACACGAACACACACATCCACATCAAAACATACATTTACATATACACATACGCCCACATACATTCACACGCACCAACATACACATACATTCACACGCACCAACACATTGATATATAAACACACCAAAACACACACACTCACCAACCCACACACACATACATACATACATACACACACACACCAACACATATACATATACTTACCAACACACACACACATACACTTACCAATACACATACATATGCACATCAACACACACACACATGCATACACACACCAAAACACATCATACCAACACACACATGCACATAAACACATACACATCAACACACACATCAACACACACATACACACCAACACATACACACCAACACATACACACCAACACATACACACCAACATATACACACCAACACATACACACCAACAGACACACACCAACACATACACACCAACACATACACACCAACACATACACACCAACACATACACACCAACACATACACTCACATACACACCAACACATACATACACACCAAACCACACATATACACCAACACCTACATACATTAACACACACATACACACCAACACACACACACATATGCACACCAACACACATACATAAACACCAACACATACACGCGTACATGCACACCAACACATACACACCAACACATACATACACACCAAAACACACATATACACCAACACCTACATACATTAACACACACATACACACCAACACACACACATATGCACACCAACACACATATATAAACACCAACACATACACACATACATGCACACCAACACACACACACATATACACACCAATACACACATGCACACCAACACACACATATATACACACCAATACACACATGCACACCAACACACACACACACATATACACACCAATACACACATGCACACCAACACAAACACACATTTACACACCAATACACACATGCACACCAACACACACATATACACACCAATACACACATGCACACCAACACACATACACACATATACACATGCACACTAACACACACACACATACATATACACACAAATACACACATGCACACCAACACACACACACATATACACACTAATACACACATGCACACCAACACAAACACACATATACACACCAATACACTCATGCACACCAACACACACACACATACATCCACACAATACACACATGCACATCAACACACATACACACCAATACACACATGCACACCAACACAAACACACAAATAAACACACCAATACACACATGCACACCAACACACACACATATACACACTAATACACACATGCACATCAACACACACACACACATATACACACATATACACACCAATACACACATGCACACCAACACAAACACACAAATAAACACTTTGTTGTTCGTCCATCACGCGTGATGAGGACCTTTGCTTTTTCATTTAAGCCAATCCTTCCAGTCGAGTATTTTGTACTTCCGGGTTGTGGCTTCTGCTCATGGCTGCTGTCTGTTAAAGATAACCCTGAACATAACTGTACTGGCATGGCTAATCTAACTGATGGTTCTATAGTTCTGACACTTTGGCTAATCTTACTGATGGTTCTGTAGTTCTGACACTTTGGCTAATCTAACTGATGGTTCTGTAGTTCTGACAATGTGGCTAATCTAACTGATGGTTCTGTAGTTCTGACAATGTGGCTAATCCAACTGATGGTTCTGTAGTTCTGACACTTTGGCTAATCTAACTGATGGTTCTGTAGTTCTGACACTTTGGCTAATCTAACTGATGGTTCTGTAGTTCTGACAATGTGGCTAATCTAACTGATGGTTCTGTAGTTCTGATACTTTGGCTAATCTGACTAATGGTTCTGTAGTTCTGACACTTTGGCTAATCTAACTGATGGTTCTGTAGTTCTGACACTTTGGCTAATCTAACTGATGGTTCTGTAGTTCTGACACTTTGGCTAATCTAACTGATGGTTCTATAGTTCTGACACTTTGGCTAATCTTACTGATGGTTCTGTAGTTCTGACACTTTGGCTAATCTAACTGATGGTTCTGTAGTTCTGACAATGTGGCTAATCTAACTGATGGTTCTGTAGTTCTGACAATGTGGCTAATCCAACTGATGGTTCTGTAGTTCTGACACTTTGGCTAATCTAACTGATGGTTCTGTAGTTCTGACACTTTGGCTAATCTAACTGATGGTTCTGTAGTTCTGACAATGTGGCTAATCTAACTGATGGTTCTGTAGTTCTGATACTTTGGCTAATCTGACTAATGGTTCTGTAGTTCTGACACTTTGGCTAATCTAACTGATGGTTCTGTAGTTCTGACACTTTGGCTAATCTAACTGATGGTTCTGTAGTTCTGACACTTTGGCTAATCTAACTGATGGTTCTGTAGTTCTGACACTTTGGCTAATCTAACTGATGGTTCTGTAGTTCTGACACTTTGGCTAATCTAACTGATGGTTCTGTAGTTCTGATACTTTGGCTAATCTAACTGATGGTTCTGTAGTTCTGACAATGTTGGAGGTTACCCTTGTTGGTATCACTATGATCAATAATTTTGTCCAGCTTGTGAGCCATCCTCCCGTCTGCCATATCATGTTACAGATGTTTGTTAGAAAATCTATCATCACTGTCCCTCCAAGAATTAATAGTTGGCTTAGTATGTTATCCGCTCCGAACGCTTTACCCTTTTTAAGAGATCTAACCGCCTCCTCAACCTCTTCACGTATAATGCTAAAGTTGTTCTCTTCTTGTTGGTCTATTGAGGTTACATCTCTATGATCCATAAGGGTCTTCATAGTGTACAGCTGGCAGCAATATTCCGTCCATCTCTGCATGACATTCTTTTCTGCAGAAATGGTATTCTCTACCTTATCCTCAATTGTTCTTATTGTGAGCGTGAACTTCTTTGTTAGGTTTCTAACTAGTTAGTAAGATATTCTACCATTGTTCTTGATGAATACAGTCTTGAATATTTGTGCACTGATCTATTATCCACACTTCTTTCGCTTTCTTCTCTCGCATGTCCTTTCTTATAGTCTTCTTCATAGCTCTAGGTGTTGTGGTTTTCTCATTTTTGAGAGCTCTCCTATGTTCCGAGGCCCAGGGTTTAGAGCTCTCCTAGTGTCACATAGTAGTAATATATGTTACGAGGCCCAGGGTTTAGAGCTCTCCTAGTGTCACATAGTAGTAATATATGTTCCGAGGCCCAGGGTTTAGAGCTCTCCTACTGTCACATAGTAGTAATATATGTTCCGAGACCCAGGGTTTAGGGCTTTCCTAGTGTCACATAGTAGTAATATATGTTTCGAGACCCAGTGTTTAGAGCTCTCCTAGTGTCACATAGTAGTAATATATGTTACGAGGCCCAGGGTTTAGAGCTCTCCTAGTGTCACATAGTAGTAATATATGTTACGAGGCCCAGGGTTTAGAGCTCTCCTAGTGTCACATAGTAGTAATATATGTTCCGAGGCCCAGGGTTTAGAGCTCTCCTACTGTCACATAGTAGTAATATATGTTCCGAGACCCAGGGTTTAGGGCTTTCCTAGTGTCACATAGTAGTAATATATGTTTCGAGACCCAGTGTTTAGACCTCCGTTTGTACCTTTCCAGTACTTTCTCGTCAAGACAGAAACTCAGGTCGCATACAGTGAGGATGATATCTGTCCGATGTGATCTCCCCTGGTGGCTGTAGGGGTGGGACCATGACGGAGAAGGACGTTCCCTCCGTGACGGTCATCGCCTGCTTTAAAGGCTGGTGGGCGGTGCCATCCTCGAGAATACGGGCCACATGCCAAAACAGGACTAGTATTGTCAGTGGCATCTCGTGACCCGCCTATTGGATTACTGAGCAGCGCATGAGCTGCAGTGATCAGCGACCCATAGCTGACTGCTAGCGTCAGAGCCAGCAAACCAGAGCTGCCAAGACCCTTCTACACCTCCACGCGGTGATTCTGGGTAACATGCTGCAGACTGGCTAAGGTGAAGGGATCGAAGAGGGAATGCTATCCCGGTACTCAAAAAATGCTTGCTGAAGTCGGATGTGTTGGACCGAAAGGTGCAAATATCGCAGTCAAGCTGTAAACTACGAAACAACACATTCCGTTCTCTGGACTACATTCTGCCACTTAAGCCCTTTCAGGGTTTGGTAGCGGGAGATTTAGAACGAACGCAGAAGAAGAGGAAGAAGAAGGATTACTTCGTCGCTTGAGATCCAGGCATACCAGTGGATCGTAAGGGTTCGAAACTGACTGCACGTGGAAGGATTCAATGTGCGTCCGATCTCTTCGCAGGATATGCCAAGTTTAAAAACCGTTCAACTCCATGTAGACAACAGAGGTTAAGTCAATTCGCAGCTTTGTTTTCTGTGCAGATCTATGTTGGTTCAAGGATCGATGCATGGAGTTCAAAGAGGCGGCAGCAGACAGACTCTTCGATTGATGTACGGGGGGTTACACGGGTGGGAGGTTTGTTTGGCTGAATGAGATCGTCAGTGATGTTGACGTGGATACCATCCAGAAGAAATTGATGCTGTTTGTTGAATAGTTGGAACACGAATGTTGGTATTTATGAACTGTTTTTACTGACAATGGAAGGCTCAATAGAGAGATTAAACTGGTTGTATACAGACTCGGGACCAAGATGCTGAGCAGCGCATGAGCTGCAGTGGTCAGCGACCCATAGCTGACTGCTAGAGTCAGGGCCAGTAACCAGAGCTGCCAAGACCCTTCTACAACTCCACGCTGTGATCCTGGATAACAGGCTGCAGCAGGGAAGACTGGCAAAGGAGAAGTGATCGAAGAGGGAATGCTAACAAGGTACTCAAAAAATGCTTGCTGAAGTCGGAGTGTTGGACCGAAAGGTGCAAATATCGCAGCCAAGCTGCATTCCGTTCTCTGGACTACATTCTGCTACTTACCCTTTCATGGTTTGGTAGTGGGAGATTGAGAACGAACGAAGAAGAAGAAGAAGAAGAAGAAGAAGAAGAAGAAGTATACAGACTCTGTAAAGTCAAGTAAAGTAACCCATAGCATTACTGCCGTAGGGGTGTGAGGTGTTAGCGATCTCCCATTTCAAGGGCTCGACTATATGAGGCCGGTAGCCATCTCCTCTCCCTCGCCGCTTTTACTTCCTGGACTGAACCGGTACCCATTTAAGGCTGGGTCGACCTGGGAGCCATTTCGATCTGAAAAAAACACTACTGCCTCAACTAGGGAAGGAACCCAGGACCACTCAGATGCAAAGCCAGCGCGCTAACCACTGCGCTACGTGGCTCCACAGACTCTGTAGAGTCTTCTAAACCAGTATAAAGAAGTTAAGTTGAGTAAGGTGGATACGATGGTACGGAGGACAAATGATATCCCTCACCAGCTGTCTCTACTACTAAGACACCTCACTATTTCTCTCCAAGTAAAGCGCAGATGATAAATCGTATCTTCATCATTACCATGTGCTACCAACTCTAGACATTGACATTGAATAGGGCTCATGAACGAAAATTAGGCACCTGCAAAATGGCAGCATTCTCCTGTAACACCACATCTCCGCTGCTTCCTAATTTCTAAGAGTCTGCATGCTGATTGTCCATAATTCACTGCCATTTGTCAGTACTGGTTCCATAAGATTTTTAAAAACCTCTCTAACTGCATGTTTTTAATTCATAGAATTCAACAAATCTGTGACTCGTTTCTGCCAAGGAATGTGAATCGCCCGGTTCACAATGATGCAATTTGCTAGTTTCCCATTTGGGATAATTGTATAACGCACATCAGAGAGCACACATCATTAGCTAAGCATGTGTGTTCAAGACTCGATCTGCACTATGCACACTCTCTTCAGCCACTCTAATGCTAGCAAGAAACAAGGCCCTCAGGTAATGTCGTAATGTCATACATTCAAAACAGCCTCTCCAATACTAGAATAATGCGTGCCTTTCAGGTAATGCCATGCATTTAAAGTGTTTTACTATAAGCATGGGGCCTAAAAGCATCTTATGTAACCAAATCTGTGATCTTTGAGAGCTGAACTCTTCCAAGTAATTAAGAAGCAAATTTGATCAGGCCTGATTTGTTCGTCCGTCGCTCTCAAACAATGATTTCTCCCGAGTTATGTTAAGGCTTGCTTGATTATTTCTTAACAAAATCTGGCAAGATAAACGGTTAGCACTATGCACGAAAATCAGATTAATGCGTACATTGGTCCTGTCAATATTCCTCTATGCTTGTGAGACATGGACAGTTACAGCGGACCTTCAGCGAAGGATGCAGGCCTTGGAGATGAGATGTTTCCGAAGACTTTTAAACGTCACGTGCAAAGATCGAGTTACAAATGAGGAAATAAGGAATAGAATTACAACAGCAATAGGGCCTTTCGAAGACCTCTTCGCAAATATAAAAAAATTAAACTCGCTTGGTACGGTCACATATCGAGATCAAATGGTCTTGCAAATACGATCCTCCACGGAAAGGTGCAAGCAGACGACGAAGAGGCCGGCCCAAAAGGAGGTGAGAGAACAACATAAAAGAATGGACCAATCTCAGACCAGAAGAGGCACAGGCAGCGGCCGCTGACAGAGAAGGGTGGCGTGGTGTTGTGAGGATGTCTTCATGTGTGCCGCAACGACCTCACCGGTTACGGAATGACCTGACCTAACCTCACTGATTATTTCTTTAAGTTGTTTAAGGATTCACTTTCATGAACTTTCATTGTCAATTTAGAAATGTAACAGCAGAAATGATCGTTTCTAGCGGCATGTTCGTTGCTTTAACTTCTTCTTAATGTGCAAACGTTCCAGCTACATTGGTTGTTGTTGTTGTTTTGCGAATGAGTAGGTTACTTTTGTGTGCACCCTCAAAAGGAAGTTAACTGGCAGGTTGCAGTAGTTTTCCTCCCATCCCGATCGTACTGATGAAGTTGGATCGAGGTCCTCAAGGCGGTTGTGCTATGCTTGGCTTGATCTGCATGTCACTCACTGCTACGTGGATCACGTCGAGCCCTCACTTCGTTCGCCAGGCTGCCATGAAAACAGCCCGTTTCCAGGGAGGGCTTCGAGGAAGCCGATGTGAGGGTCTTGACGAGTAATTTTCTCTGGCCAAACGTTAGTCCTCCTACTCTAAGATTACATTACGTACTTGCCAGCCATTTGTTTCCAGTACATGTCTTTATTATTGTGTAAGTTCTTCCGTACCTGTAGTTGTACATGTCTGTTTATGATTTTTGGTTTCTCGTTGTGGGCCGTCACGTTTAGTGGGTCTGTTTATGATTTTTGGTTTCTCGTTGTGGGCCGTCACGTTTAGTGTGACTGTTTATGATTTTTGGTTTCTCGTTGTGGGCCGTCACGTTTAGTGGGTCTGTTTATGATTTTTGGTTTCTCGTTGTGGGCCGTCACGTTTAGTGTGACTGTTTATGATTTTTGGTTTCTCGTTGTGGGCCGTCACGTTTAGTGGGTCTGTTTATGATTTTTGGTTTCTCGTTGTGGGTCGTCACGTTTAGTGTGTCTGTTTATGATTTTTGGTTTATCGTTGTGGGCCGTCACGTTTAGTGTGTCTGTTTATGATTTTTGGTTTCTCGTTGTGGGCCGTCACGTTTAGTGGGTCTGTTTATGATTTTTGGTTTCTCGTTGTGGGCCGTCACGTTTAGTGGGTCTGTTTATGATTTTTGGTTTCTCGTTGTGGGCCGTCACGTTTAGTGGGTCTGTTTATGATTTTTGGTTTCTCGTTGTGGGCCGTCACGTTTAGTGTGACTGTTTATGATTTTTGGTTTCTCGTTGTGGGCCGTCACGTTTAGTGGGTCTGTTTATGATTTTTGGTTTCTCGTTGTGGGCCGTCACGTTTAGTGTGACTGTTTATGATTTTTGGTTTCTCGTTGTGGGCCGTCACGTTTAGTGGGTCTGTTTATGATTTTTGGTTTCTCGTTGTGGGTCGTCACGTTTAGTGTGTCTGTTTATGATTTTTGGTTTATCGTTGTGGGCCGTCACGTTTAGTGTGTCTGTTTATGATTTTTGGTTTCTCGTTGTGGGCCGTCACGTTTAGTGTGTCTGTTTATGATTTTTGGTTTCTCGTTGTGGGCCGTCACGTTTAGTGGGTCTGTTTATGATTTTTGGTTTCTCGTTGTGGGCCGTCACGTTTAGTGGGTCTGTTTATGATTTTTGGTTTCTCGTTGTGGGCCGTCACGTTTAGTGTGACTGTTTATGATTTTTGGTTTCTCGTTGTGGGCCGTCACGTTTAGTGGGTCTGTTTATGATTTTTGGTTTCTCGTTGTGGGCCGTCACGTTTAGTGTGACTGTTTATGATTTTTGGTTTCTCGTTGTGGGCCGTCACGTTTAGTGGGTCTGTTTATGATTTTTGGTTTCTCGTTGTGGGCCGTCACGTTTAGTGTGGCTGTTTATGATTTTTGGTTTCTCGTTGTGGGCCGTCACGTTTAGTGTGTCTGTTTATGATTTTTGGTTTCTCGTTGTGGGCCGTCACGTTTAGTGGGTCTGTTTATGATTTTTGGTTTCTCGTTGTGGGCCGTCACGTTTAGTGTGACTGTTTATGATTTTTGGTTTCTCGGTGTGGGCCGTCACGTTTAGTGTGTCTGTTTATGATTTTTGGTTTCTCGTTGTGGGCCGTCACGCTTAGTGTGTCTGTTTATAATTGTTGGTTTCTTGTTGGGAGCCGTCGTGTTTAGTGTGTCTGTTTATGATTGTTGGTTTCTTGTTGCGAGCCGTCATGTTTAGTGTGTCTGTTTATGATTGTTGGTTTCTTGTTGCGACCCGTCATGTTTAGTGTGTCTGTTTATGATTGTTGATTTCTTGTTGTGACCCGTCATGTTTAGTGTGTCTGTTTATGATTGTTGATTTTTTGTTGTGACCCGACACGTTTAGTGTGTCTGTTTATGATTGTTGATTTCTTGGTGTGAGCCGTCAAGTTCATTTGTGTGGTCTAAAATTAAAAAGGGTACAGAGCAGACCAGCACATCTCCCACAACATTTATATATTCAGTCAGTTACCCATCGTAAGCGAGGTTGCCGATATCTTTAGACGCTTTTGTGTTGATTATGTAACTTGCGCTGTATTTGGATTGTAGTGCGGTAGAACTGCGCTGGTCATCAACTTTACTCTCTGGTCCCGAGCTACCTTGAACCAGTGGCAAGACATAAGTCAAGATGACTGTAGTTAAATCAGGATACAGGCAGTCTGTTTCCACCTCCTTTGTGACCAGGGACCCCATGAAACTTGCGTTGCTCGAACCCATATTGTTTCTGTTAATTGCTTTGAAAGGCGAGAATGCCTTACCTCTCAACCACAGCGACTCCATCTCTCTCTATCGCTCTCTCTCTCTTTCTATATATATATATATAGATTTAGACTACATCACTCTGTGATAGTCGAATGACGCAATCTTATGTCACCGACATAAACTCACGGCAATGTGGTGGGAGGGACAAGACAATACTCTGCCTGACAAATGGTAGGTTATCTTAACTCGGGACAATTTGATGGACGGGACAAAACTAAATGTCACTGACAAATGGTAGGTTATCTTATCCCGGGACAATTTGATGGACGGGACAAAACTAAATGTCACTGACAAAGGGTCATTCTGCATTAACTCATGATAATGTCAGGAGAATGAGAAATCAGACATTCACTGACAAATAGTCAATCTACATTAACTCATGATAATGTCAGGAGAATGAGAAATCAGACATTCACTGACAAATAGTCAATCTACATTAACTCATGATAATGTCAAGAGAATGAGAAATCAGACATTCACTGACAAAAAGTCAATCTACATTAACTCATGATAATTTCAGGAGAATAAGAAATCAGACTTTCACCGATCGAAGTTTGGGCTACATAAACTAGCAACAGTGAGATTGACAGGCCTATTCCAAAACCAGACATCATGGATTTATTGAAATGCCTATTCTCGTCCTCTGAATCTATTCGAGCTTTTGCGTGTCGATACTAGGAGAATTGAGCTAATCTTCTTATGTATCTTGTCTGATGACGGGGAACGTCTGAACCAAATAGTCTTACAGCTTTCCCGGAATTACCTACCATTATTCTTGGTGTCGTTGGCTCAATAAATTCTTTACCACTTTCATTGGATCTTTCAGAAACTCTCTGATTGGCCAGGCAAATCTGTCCAGCGTTCTCATTGGCTGAGTTTTTAGTTTTATATGTTGCCCTTTCATTTTTGTTAGCATGTTTTTTGTGGTAATGTTTACCGGTACTGGTGTTGTCCTTCGTGTGAGCTGACTGCTTCGGGTGTTAGTAATGTTATCATTTTGTGGTGGGACCGGACTGACGAGGGAGTTACTAATGTTGCATTTTTGGGAGACCCTCTAGGTGTGGTCGGTACTAATATTGCCCTATTGTTGGGGACCATACTGTTGATGACAGTTCTGTCGTTGCCCTTTTGTGGAGGGTTTACTGATGTGTACTTTACTAATGTCATCTTTTTGTTGGGACTTGACTAATGTGGATTTTACTAATATTATCTTTTTGTTGGGACTTGACTCAAGTGTACTTTATTAATGTCATCTTTTTTGTTGGGACTTGACTCAAGTGCTATTTATTAATGTCATCTTTTTGTTGGGACTTGACTCAAGTGTACTTTACTAATGTCATCTTTTTGTTACGACATGATGGATGTGTACTGTACCAATATCATCTTTTTGTTGGGACAAGATGGATGTGTACTTTACTAATGTCATCTTTTTGTTGGGACTTGAATGGTGTGGGCTTTACTAATGTCATCTTTTTGTTGGGATTTGACTGATGTAGACTTTACTAATGTGATCTTTTTGTTGGGACTTGACTGATGTAGACTTTACTAATGTCATCTTTTTGTTGGGACTTGAGTGATGTAGACTTTACTAATGTAATCTTTTTGTTGGCACTTGACGGATGTAGACTTTACTAATGTCATCTTTTTGTTTGGACTTGATTGATGTGAACCTTACTAATATTACCTATTTTGGGACCTTACTGGTGTGAACTTTCCAAATGTGACCTTTTGTGGTGACCTGGTGTTGACTTTACTAATGGTATCTTTTTGTTGAGGCCTTACTGGTGTGGACTTTACTAATATGACCTTTTTTGTTGGGACCTTACCATGAAGTCGTTATTTATAGTTGACTCTTTAGGGTAACCTTATCGATGAGGGCTTTATAGATGTTACTCTTTTCGGGACCTTACTGGTGTAACAGTAACTAGCATGTCCTTTACAGAACCTCGCTTCTTACAACCGCCACCTATTTGGCTGTTCTAAGTTTCTTGGCAAGTGTGCGATTCGGTAGGTTGTCATTACTTCCAGTAAGTGGGGGAGCGAAAATCACTCACGTGTGCCAAACTGGACACGAGCGTGATTTCAACCGGGTGCTTTGGGATTATGAAACGGACGCCTCACCACTAGGCCACGCAGCCTCCCCTTACTGACGAGAGCTTTACAAACGCTGCCGTTTCGTAAGGACGTTAAACCTTATAGTACAGAAGACACCACAGAGCTCAAAATAATGTTTAGCCATGAATGAAGCATAGATGAGGATTTGACAGAAGACACCAGCAGAGTACAGAAGACACCAGCAGAATACAGAAGACACCAGCAGAGTACAGAAGACACCAGCAGAGGACAGAAGACACCAGCAGAGTACGGAAGACACCAGCAGAGTACAGAAGACACCAGCAGAGTACAGAAGACACTAGCAGATTCAAGAAGATACCAGCAGAGTACAGAAGACATCAGCAGAGTACAGAAGACACCAGCAGAGTACAGACTACACCAGCAGAGTACAGACTACACCAGCAGAGTACAGAAGACATCAGCAGAGTACAGACTTCACCAGTAGAGTACAGAAGACACTAGCAGATTCAAGAAGATACCAGCAGAGTACAGAAGACATCAGCAGAGTCCAGAAGACACCAGCAGAGTCCAGAAGACACCAGCAGAGTCCAGAAGACACCAACAGAGTGCAGAAGACACCAGCAGAGTGCAGAAGACACCAACAGAGTCCAGCATGAGAAGCTAATTAAACGCCTCCAAGAAATTCATCGAGATCCAAAAGACATAATAAAATTACTCGATAACTAGGTCACGATAGAAGGAATTCCTCTTATATTGACATCTGGGAAATGTCACATGTTAAGGATATCCTGCAGAATGTTAACAGTCCCAAAGATACACTCGGAGAAAAGTGTAATATAGACATTATTGTCTATTACATATTGTCAGATATAGACCATCTTCCAGATAAAGACAATCTTCCAGATATAGGCAACATGTCAGATATAGACCATCTTCTGGCTATAGACAATATGTGAGTTGCAGACCATCTTCCAGATACAGACAACATGTCAAATATAGACCATCTTCCAGATATAGACAATATGTTAGATATAGACAATCTTCCGGATATAGACAATATGTCAGATCTAGACCATCTACCGGATATAGACAATATGAGATATATAGACCATCTTTCGGATACAGACAATATATCAGATATAGACCATCTTCCGAATATATGCAATATATCAGATATAGACCATCTTCCGGATATAGACAATATGTCAGCTGTAGGCCAAATGCCGGATATAGACAATATGTCAGCTGTAGACCAAATGCCGGATATAGACAATATGTCAGACGTAGACCAAATATAAATAGACAATATCTCCGTTGTAGATCAAATTCCGGATATAGACAATATGTCAGACCTAGACCAAATAGATATAGACAATATGTCAGTTGTAGATCAAATGCCGGATATAGACAACATGTCAGCTGTATATCTAATGAATACATGCAATGGAAATGAGGTGCTATAGAAACGATTCTTAAATGTTACATATAAGGATCGTGTCACGAACGTAGAAATACGACGCAGAGAAATACAATCGCAATTGAGCATTTTGATGATCTGTTAACTCTATCAAAAGGCGACAGGTGGCTTGGTATGGGCATGCCACGAAGTCCAGCGGAATTTCACATTCGATACTGGATGGCTCTGTACCAGACAAGGGAGGGTGTGGACGTCCAATGAAGATATGGGCAGACAATATCACTGAGTGGTCAAACCTTCGTCCCGGTGAT
>JAVGWX010000025.1:16691032-16808532 GCA_036924085.1 Ariolimax columbianus | reverse complement strand
TAAATAGTTGTAGTTAGTTAGCTGTAGTTAGTTAGCTGTAGTTAGTTAGCTGTAGTTAGTTAGCTGTAGTTAGTTAGCTGTAGTTAGTTAGCTGTAGTTAGTTAGCTGTAGTTAGTTAGCTGTAGTTAGTTAGCTGTAGTTAGTTAGCTGTAGTTAATTAGCTGTAGTTAGTTAGCTGTAGTTAGTTAGCTGTAGTTAGCTGTAGTTAAATAGCTGTAGTTAGTTAGCTGTAGTTAGTTAGCTGTAGTTAGTTAGCTGTAGTTAGCTGTAGTTAGTTAGCTGTAGTTAGTTAGCTGTAGTTAGTTAGCTGTAGTTAGTTAGCTGTAGTTAGTTAGCTGTAGTTAGCTGTAGTTCGCTGTAGTTAGTTAACTGTAGTTAGTTAGCTGTAGTTAGCTGTAGTTAGCTGTAGTTAGTTAGCTGTAGTTAGCTGTAGTTAGCTGTAGTTAGTTAGCTGTAGTTAGCTGTGGTTAGTTAGCTGTAGTTAGTTAGCTGTAGTTAGTTAGCTGTAGTTAGTTAGCTGTAGTTAGTTAGCTGTAGTTAGCTGTAGTTAGTTAGCTGTAGTTAGTTAGCTGTAGTTAGTTAGCTGTGGTTAGTTAACTGTAGTTAGTTAGCTGTAGTTAGTTAGCTGTAGTTAGCTGTAGTTAGTTAGCTGTAGTTAGTTAGCTGTAGTTAGTTAGCTGTAGTTAGTTAGCTGTAGTTAGTTAGCTGTAGTTAGCTGTAGTTAGTTAGCTGTAGTTAGTTAGCTGTAGTTAGTTAGCTGTAGTTAGTTAGCTGTAGTTAGTTAGCTGTAGTTAGCTGTAGTTAGCTGTAGTTAGTTAGCTGTAGTTAGCTGTAGTTAGCTGTAGTTAGCTGTAGTTAGCTGTAGTTAGTTAGCTGTAGTTAGCTGTAGTTAGTTAGCTGTAGTTAGTTAGCTGTAGTTAGCTGTAGTTAGCTGTGGTTAGTTAGCTGTAGTTAGTTAGCTGTAGTTAGCTGTGGTTAGTTAGCTGTAGTTAGTTAGCTGTAGTTAGTTAGCTGTAGTTAGTTAGCTGTAGTTAGTTAGCTGTAGTTAGCTGTAGTTAGCTGTAGTTAGTTAGCTGTAGTTAGCTGTAGTTAGCTGTAGTTAGCTGTAGTTAGTTAGCTGTAGTTAGCTGTAGTTAGTTAGCTGTAGTTAGTTAGCTGTAGTTAGCTGTAGTTAGCTGTAGTTAGTTAGCTGTAGTTAGCTGTAGTTAGCTGTAGTTAGTTAGCTGTAGTTAGCTGTAGTTAGTTAGCTGTAGTTAGCTATAGTTAGCTGTAGTTAGCTGTAGTTAGCTGTAGTTAGCTGTAGTTAGCTGTAGTTAGTTAGCTGTAGTTAGCTGTAGTTAGCTGTAGTTAGTTAGCTGTAGTTAGCTGTAGTTAGCTGTAGTTAGTTAGCTGTAGTTAGCTGTAGTTAGCTGTAGTTAGTTAGCTGTAGTTAGCTGTAGTTAGTTAGCTGTAGTTAGCTGTAGTTAGCTGTAGTTAGCTGTAGTTAGCTGTAGTTAGCTGTAGTTAGCTGTAGTTAGTTAGCTGTAGTTAGTTGTAGTTAGCTGTAGTTAGCTGTAGTTAGCTGTAGTTAGCTGTAGTTAGTTAGCTGTAGTTAGCTGTAGTTAGCTGTAGTTAGCTGTAGTTAGCTGTAGTTAGCTGTAGTTAGCTGTAGTTAGCTGTAGTTAGTTAGCTGTAGTTAGCTGTAGTTAGCTGTAGTTAGCTGTAGTTAGCTGTAGTTAGCTGTAGTTAGCTGTAGTTAGTTAGCTGTAGTTAGCTGTAGTTAGTTAGCTGTAGTTAGCTGTAGTTAGTTAGCTGTAGTTAGCTGTAGTTAGCTGTAGTTAGCTGTAGTTAGCTGTAGTTAGCTGTAGTTAGTTAGCTGTAGTTAGCTGTAGTTAGTTAGCTGTAGTTAGCTGTAGTTAGTCAGTTGTCCATCGCAAGCGATGATGCGACATCCTCAGACGGGTTTGTCTTGATGACATCATCATAATCATCATCAAGTACCATCTCCGTAACGGAGGTGGACGGTAATGGATCTCCATCTGTCTCTGTCTCTGAACGGATTCCGTATCACACCCGCCAGATTTTCAAATGTTTGATAATGAAACTATGAGTCGGAGGATAATTCAATTTTGCAAACTTGACGGTTGGTATGTGCTGTTTACACCAGAAGTGACTTTATCATACGCATCGTACGTAAGTTCACTTGTTGCAGTTTGGTCCGGTTTCAATTGAACAACCCTCGTATTTGCCCATCCAATTTCCGGTGATCTAATGTGTATCATCCATTGTCTGAACCTCTGAGCCGTGGGTCCTTGATTAACATTGTTACTGACAGAATTCATGATTTTTTTCTACGCTTAATATATTCTGCATTTGTAATACAGATATTGCTTTAATTCAGTTCGCTATTGTTATCAAAGAATGTACCATAACATTGTAATTGACACGCCAGATTAATGTTACTCTACGCCTACGAATAATATGTACATTTATTGTAATGATGTAGATACGGACATTTGTTGTGCATTGTGAAACATTTCATGTGCCGGTGATTGAGAGTTTTCCCATTTTCCGTAAGAAATCGAGCATTTTGTTTTACCCATTTTCAATTAATAACAATACGAATGTGTTACTGTAGAACTGGGAAAACACTATTTAACTGGGGTAATGTTAATTTGTTGTTTGTTTTTTTGTTTTTTGTATAACGGAAATAACTTCAATGAAAACCAACTTCGTGATGCGACCCAAAAAATGTTTGACGTAATGGCTTGACGCTAAACATTTCTAAAACATATTTCCAGTAATTACATTAGGGTGGTTGTTGAGTTACAGATAAGTATTCCTTTTTTTTCCTTATACGTTGATTTGATAGTTCAGTATTGTTGTTATTTGTTGTCCCTGATGAAGGCCTATTAGTCGTAACGTAGGTTTTGTTTGTGTTTGCCTCAGGTGCTGGAGTTCGCGGGTTCAAATCACGTTGATCATCTTGTAAATATGTCCCCTGATCTCTGACTGGTGAGATCGGATGGTGTGCAGTGACGCGTGCATTAAAAATGCCTTGGCAGTTGGTGATCCAAAAGAGTACGCTTAATTGCCGTGCTCGGGCAAAATACAAGCTAAAAATCTATTCCGATTATTCTAGGGATTCCACGTAGAATATGTCGCGAAAAGCGAATCGTGGCTGAAACATCAGGTCTTGGTTATGTGGTTAGCGGAGTGGCATAGATAGCGCCTGACAGGCTGTGTATGTATCTTTCTCTTATTTACGCCTCCAGCAACACCAGTCCCAAAAATAAGAGACCATATATTCCAGGACCGACCAACCGATACTGGGATGGACCTGCCAAGTCACCAGTGGATTTTAGCCTGCCAAAAAATATTAAACAAAGGCAACCACACCTGCCCACACCAAGTAGACTGAAGATATATATTCATAGATAGAGTTACAGTGAATTGACACGTCGTATGTGTCTCCCTCCGGACTATAGAGACAGGACATTACACAAATATCACAAGTGTCACACTTGGTCATGTCAGCTCATTTAACGTATAGTATTCTGACGGAAGAACTGAGACGCTAGGCCGGTCAGACACAACATACTGGCCAAGAACATTATCTCTCTTTCATGTAACGTTCCCTGAAAACTAAGTTATTTTCAAGGCAGTCTGGCTGACGAGATGTGGATCGAAGTGATACCCGTAGTAGTGAGCGTCCCGGAAATGCAGCCAACCATAGCACAGCCGCCTAGAGGACCACGGACCACCTTCATCAGCACAATTGGGATATAAGGACTGCTATTACAACCCACCACTTACGCCCTATTCACGACGCACAACAGAGTAAACTTACTCTTTATGGGCATTAAACAACAACAACATATAAATATGTCAATGCGATACTAATAATAGTTGTCCATCACAAGTGATGAAGACCTCTCTCTTTGTTCAGCCGTGTGGACAGTCGTATCTCTTGCTGTATCCGCTGAAATGGGTGACTTGCGCGGTGATTTGGATTAAAGTGAGGAAGAAACTGAGCCTTTTGTCAACCTCACTCACAGAGCTTAAGCTACCTTTTGCCAGTGGCAAGACATTCATCAAGATGACAGGAGATAGCATAGGATGCAGATTTTGTCTCAGGGTTACCACCGAAGCCTTTCCGTAAACATGTAACCCGCAGGGTAGAAAGGTGGGAAGGCATCTAACGCAGTGTGTCGTGCCTTTTCGATAACCACAAGAGGTCGTATGGACAACACTCAGCGTGTGAGTGGGTCTGGCATCTCTCCCCAGCTGTATTGAACTCATCATAGTAGCATCTAAAATTCCCACACGCCAAATTCGCGAAGGTGAACCGGCAGAACTAACCCGTGAAATACGTCACAGGTATAAGCGTAGTGCCATTCAGCCGGCGTCCAGACCATGATAAACGGATGGAAGAAATCACAAAAAAAGAACGAAATAACAAGTCCAGACGGAAAACAACACCACGTTTCCGTGAACACAAGTGTAAGTCGTCGACTAGTGTGAATTCCAGGCAAATCCGTGGTCTGCCGGCATCCATAATGATCCAAAACAGTAGAGAAATGTAGACTCGCAGCCGGTTATGGCGCCATCTTTGCCTTACTACAGACTACAATTTTGTAATCTCACAATGGTTAGGTTAATCCAGAACTTCTATGAAAATCGAGTTGCTATTATTTCAATCAAAGACGGACTAACAGATACAGTTTCAATAAGACAATCAACGACAAGATTGCTTGCTTCACCTAGTCCTTACAACACATAACTCAGTTGATGATTGAAACAGTTGTTCAGAGTTGTAATGGAGGTATCAGAGACTATGGGAGGTATCAGAGACTATGGGAGGTATCAGAGACTATGGGAGGTATCAGAGACTATGGGGGGTATCAGAGACTATGGGAGGTATCAGAGACTATGGGAGGTATCAGAGACTATGGGAGGTATCAGAGACTATGGGAGGTATCAGAGACTATGGGAGGTATCAGAGACTATGAGAGGTATCAGAGACTATGGGAGGTATCAGAGACTATGGGAGGTATCAGAGACTATGGGAGGTATCAGAGACTATGGGAGGTATCAGAGACTATGGGAGGTATCAGAGACTATGGTATGAATGTTATCACAGTTGCCGATGATCAAGCCACAGTCGGAGGATCAGTAGCAACCTTGCAAAGGCTGCATGAAAAAAAGTGTTAGATGGAGATATACATATTAAACACAAATAATCGTGTCACGAACGTTGAAATATGACGAAGAGTGGAAAACTCAATCGGGCCTTTTGATGATCTGTTCACAGTTATCAAAAGGCGGGAGATGGCTTGGTATGGGCACGTCATAAGGTCTGGCGGAATTACAAATTCGATACTGCATGGTTCCTGACCAGAAAATAGAGGGCGAGGACGTCCAATGAAAAGATGTGCCGACAACATCACTGATTGGTCAAACCTTCGTTTTGGTCAGGCACGACAGAGACACATGGCGTGGGGTTATTGGAGTGTCTTCAAGTGTGCCTCAACGACTTGATAGGTTACAGGATGAACTGGACTGAACTGAAACACAAGAATTTGGTAACAGACAAGTAACAAAGGTAAATGGATTTAATCATCAATAAAGAAATAATTGAACAAGTGCAAAAATTAACATATTTGGCGCAAACCATGACAGAAAATGCATGTACAAGACCGAAATCAATACAAGGATTGAATTAGTAGAGATGGCCTTCCGAGAATGAACTAAAATAGCTAACATCAAAGAATATCGGGATGGAACTGGGGAAAAGAATAAACATTGTTTGGTCAATTGTACTGAAGATGGCTGAAACATAGACTATGCCAGAGAAGAATGAAAAAAACAAACATGGTGCTACCGCAGAATGCAAAGAGGAAGATCCAATGACAATGTCCTCACTGAAGTGGACGCACAAAGATACATGTTAAAAACGATACAGAAACGAAGATTGTGTTGGCTGGGACAGAATATGTGACATCAAGTCTTCAACAGAAGATACTAGAGGGCAACATCCGGGGGAGTGGAGGGGGGGGGGGGATAGAGCGGGGCGATCACGATTACCTTTTACATGCCAGACAATTCAGTATGAGCTTATGCTACTGAAGTGAAGAGAGCTGCAGAGGATATGGTCAAATCGAGAGACATACTCAGACAACCTTACAACCAGTCTTAGGACTGACCAACCAGAGGATAGGGTCAAATAGAGAATCATGATCAGACAACTTTACAACCAGTCTTAGGACTGACCAACCAGTGGAAAAAGTCAAATGGAGAGACATACTCAGACAACCTTACAACCAGTCTTAGGACGGACCAACCAGAGGATAGGGTCAAATAGAGAAACATGATCAGACAACCTTACAACCAGTCTTAGGACTGACCAACCAGTGGAAAGGGTCAAATGGAGAGACACGCTCAGACAACCTTACAACCAGTCTTAGGACTGACCAACCAGTGGAAAAAGTCAAATGGAGAGACATACTCAGACAACCTTACAACCAGTCTTAGGACTGACCAACCAGAGGATAGGGTCAAATAGAGAATCATGATCAGACAACCTTACAACCATTCTTAGGACTGACCAACCAGTGGAAAAAGTCAAATGGAGAGACATACTCAGACAACCTTACAACCAGTCTTAGGACTGACCATCCAGAGGATAGGGTCAAATAGAGAATCATGATCAGACAACCTTACAACCAGTCTTAGGACTGACCAACCAGTGGGAAAAGTCAAATGGAGAGACATACTCAGACAACCTTACAACCAGTCTTAGGACTGATCAACCAGAGGATAGGGTCAAATAGAGAAACATGATCAGACAACTTTACAACCAGTCTTAGGACTGACCAACCAGTGGAAAGGGTCAAATGGAGAGACACGCTCAGACAACCTTACAAGCAGTCTTATGACTGACCAGCCAGATGATAGGGTCAAATAGAGAATCACGATCAGACAACCTTACAACCAGTCTTAGGACTGATCAACCAGAGGATAGGGTCAAATGGAGAGACATGCTCAGACAACCTTACAACCAGTCTTAGGACTGACCAACCAGCTTAAGATTCCACATTCGTGGCTACATGTGTCAGATAACAGGCCCTAACTATGACTACAACTGACTGTTTCTATCACAAAGAATGTATTTCCAATGCAGTAAACTGAATTGAATAACATTGAATTACAACATACACACTAAAACGTTACGGTTTGGATTGAAACAAATCAATAGACGGACAGGCTAAAGACAAAAGCAGAAATCCCTGACAACGATTACGTAGAACAATCCGACTAAATCGATGTACCGGTATTTCGTAATAAAGAAAGCGCAGACAATTTGTATCTTTTTTTTTTCTTTTTTTTTTTCAACGGTCTGCTGAGGAAACTATGAGTCGCAGGATAATGATATTTTGCAAACTTGACGGTTGGTATGTGCTGTTTACACCAGAAATGTGCATTGTACGTATGTTCACTTGTTGCAATTTTTTCCGATTTCCTTTTAACACGCCTCGTATATCGAAATAGAAGACACAAACAATTTCTGGTTGTAAAAAAACATTCATAACGTTTGTGTTACTTAACGACTTTCCGTCGTACAAACCGAGCGGTTACAACACATGTAGTAGATCGCACACAAGGACAGACAAGCAATCAAAAATGGGAATTAAGCAAACACAAATCATTTGTGCTGGGAAGTGGCCTATGTCCCGGGTCAGACTGTCAGAAATATGAGCCTGTTATGATCTGCTGTGACGCAAGTATCCAGGTTTTTTTCTGGATATCAAATCCTGCAGTATGTCCAAACCAACAATTTATGTAGCTGATTGGATTACAAATGACAGGATACGATCGGAATGTTGTTTATTGTTGTGATTATTCTGTATTGGAAGCCGGGCCGTAAGTTTCTATTTCATATAATTTATGTTTCTTTTTCTCCGGCAGCTTCTACTGGCTCTGCTCTGAAAATAGAACACTTTTAAGTGGCTGTTTTGCTTGCATGATGGAACTTGTTACGTGCAGTTAAATAGAAGATTGCATGTAACATGTATAAGGAAAGGCTAGACATATTGTGTCATAGCATTATCATCATCTAGTGACACGTCATCAAATTCTAGAAGACTCTACTTTAATGATAATTGCTGAATGCTAAATTTTTTTGGGTTTTTTTTTGTTTGTTTTGGCGTTCACCTTTTTTCTCGAATCCCCAAGTCGGTGTGCTTTGCACTGTGGTTTTTATTTTGCGCCTGTCGGTCCAGTGCTTCTGACTTCAGCATGCATTTTATGTAAGGGCCTGCTTTCTCCTGCATTTTCTAAGGGTTTGCTTCCCCGGGGCTGTGATGGGAATCTGGTTGTGAGCCGTGTCACTTAACCACTAGCCCACGCCTTCCCGAATGCCAAATACCATTGTTTGTACTCTTACAGCGTCTGTGAAGATTTTATTTCTCATGTCCTCTCTTTGCACTTGTCATTCCAACTCATCGTTTGTTATATCTTTCTCTTCATTCATTTATAGTCGTCTCAGTCTTTGCATACCATGCGAGTGGCACAGTGTGAGTAGCCTCTCAGGGCGCAAGCCTGGGCGCTGAATATGAAGAACGTGGGCTGCCCAAGCTGCAGGATCTCCCTCTCGGCCTCGCTGGTGTAATCCAAAGGAATGCAGAGCATGGCAATTTGACAACAGCTCAGCTGCAGGAGATGCCGGAATGAGTTCGCAATTTTGAATCCATCCGCTTTAGGTGCTACCACTCCAGATTTTCTGTCTGGGTTTACTCCCGTAGCCCTACCCTCTCCCGAGGTTTCCACAAGGCAGTGGAGTCGTTGGCCGCAGATACTAGCTACTTGAGACATCCGATGATATTCGCATCGTCCCAGGACTAGCCAGCACTCCCTGACACTTGTGGGTTTAAAATCAGAGTTCCTCCTTTCCTAGGCGAATTGCCTGAACAGGCTAACGAGCTTCGTCTAACCGGGTTTAGAGTCAGAGTGTACCTTCTCTTTGAGCACATACACTATTTTGTAGTGTACTGCGCACATCCAAACAACATATAGCTGTTGTTGCGACCGTTTAGAAACTACCAGGGCCAAGATGCTGTGGCGCATAAGCTGACAGCAGTCAGCTCTCATGGCTGGATGCTTGGACCTGGCTCAGCACACACGAGCTTATCGATACCCTATTCCGCCTCCATGTGGTGGCCCTGGAAACAGGCTGCACTAGTCACTATTGTAATCTGGCAAAGTGATAGAGATCGATTGAGGAAAGTAAACCCGACGGTAAATAAACCAGCCAAAATCGGAAGTATCCGTTTGAAATGCGCAGATATTGCAGCCTCGCTGTAAACTACAACACCCGCAAACATCTTTTCAGAACGAAGAAGCGAATAAGAAGAAGAAATAAGTATCTGTTGTAATGGTTATAACGTTTGGTTCGTGAATTACTTTGTTGTTTCTTGACTGTTTCTGTTTCTGTTTCTAAGAATCGCCGTCACTGCACTCCGGGCATACCCATAGGTGCTCAGTCTCTCTCATCAAATGGCGTAAGGTATGGATGCTGATGGTCCCTGTAGCTCGCTGGTTGTACACTCTCCTGCGCCGTCCTCTCATGCGTCCCACTCCGCTCGAACTTTGTTTAATGTCGAAACTTTGCAGTCTGTGGATTGCTGCTTCATCTATTGCGGTGTCCTCATCCAGCATGTTGGTGTTGTTCCATGTTGGTGTCATTCAGTGTTGGTATTGTTTCGTGTTGGTGTCATTCAGTGTTGGTATTGTTTCGTGTTGGTGTCATTCAGTGTTGGTATTGTTCGATATTGTTGTCATCAATATCGTGTGACTTTAAATTAATTGAGTTGATAAAACAGCATTGAGAGTTGAAATGAGTGTAATCTTGTGTGGTATATGTAAGCCTCAGTGACATCTGAAAGCAGCTTTGTCAAAAACAACAGAAATCTATCCACCAGCCACATATATCTTCTACAAATACGGTATTTAGCGAAACATGAAATCATCAAAGCGGTCTGTCAGAAAGCAAGAGGCGTATCTATGTTACTAGTACATCTTTGTGATTTAGCGTCAGGAGGAGATGCAGTGATATGTGTGTGTCAGCACGCATGGGCTCAGTGAGAATAAGATATGTTTGTTGCTACGCTGTGACGTCATCTGGTCTAGGGAGCATGCACGTCAAGTCCATTTTTTTTTTTTTTTTTTTTTTTTGCGTTCGCCTTATTTATCTATTCCCCAAGGCGTGTGTGCGTTACACTGTAGTTTTTATTTTGCGCCTGTCGGCCCAGTGCATCCGACTTCAGCATGCATTTTATGTAAGGGTCTGCTTCCTCCTGCATTTTCTAAGGGTTTGCTTCCCCGGGGTAACGGCCGGTGCTGTGATGGGGATCGAACCCAGCACCTTCTGGTTGTGAGCCGTGCCACTTAACCACTAGGCCACGCCGTCCCCGTCAAGTCCATTTAATATGTACTTATTTAGCTGGTTGTTTTTGTTGTTGTTGTTGTTGTTGTTGCTGTTGTTGTTGTTTTTGTTGTTGTTATTCTTGTTTTTGTTGCTGTAGTTTTTGTTGTAGGTTTTTTGTTGTTGTTTTGTTGTTATTGTTGTATTTGTTGTTTTTTTTGTTTTTTGTTCTTGTTTGTTGTTATTGTTGATGTTTTTGCTGTTGGTGTTTTTGTTGTTGGTGTTTTGTTGTTATTGTTGTTGTATTTGTTGCTGCTGTTGGTGTTGTATTTGTTGTTGTTGTTGCTATTGTTGTTTTTGTTGTTGGTGTTTTTGTTGTTATTGTTGTTGTTCGTATATTTGTAGTTGTTATTGTTGTGATTGTTTTTGTTGTTTTTGTTTTTGTTGTTGTTGTTGCTGTTTTTGTTGTTGTTTTTTGTTATTGTTGTTGGTGTTTTTATTCTTGTAGTTGTTTTTGTTGTTGTTGTTAGTATTACATTTGTTGTTGTTGTTATGTTATTGTTTTTGTTGTACGTATTTTTGTTGTTGTTGTTGGTATATTTGTTGTTGTTGTCGTTGTTTTTGTTGTTGTTGTTGTTTTTGTTGTTGTTGTTTTTGTTTTTGTTGGTGTTGTATTTGTTGCTGTTTTTATTCTGTTGTTGTTTTTGTTGGTAGTGTTTTTGTTGTTGTTGTTGGTATATTTGTTGTTGTATTTGTTGCTGTTGTTTTTGTTTTTGTTTTTGGTGGTGTTTTTGTTGTTGTTTTTGTTGTTGTTGGTGGTGTTTTTGTTTTTGTAGTTGTTTTTGTTGTTGTTGTTTTTGTTGGCTGTGTTTTTATTGATATTCGTGTTGTTGTTTTAGTTGTTGTTGTTTTGTTGTTATTGTTGTTGTTGTTTGTGTTATTGTTCTATTGTTGTTTTGTTGTTGATGTTTTTATTGTTGTTGTTGGTATATTTGTTGTTGTTTTTGTTGTTGTTGTTTTTGTTGTTATTGTTGTTGTTGTTGTTGTTCTGTTGTTGTTTTTGTTTTTGGTGTTTGTATTGTTGTTCTTGGTATATTTGTTGTTGTTTTTGTTGTTGTTGTTTTTGTTTTTGTTTTTGCTGTTGTTGATGTTTTTGTTTTTGTAGTTGTTTTTGTTGATTTTTGATGGTGGTGTTTTTATTGTTGTTGTGTTGTTATTGTTGTTGTATTTGTTGTTGTTGTTGGTTTTGCTGTTATTGTTTTTGTTGTTGGTGTTGTAGTTGTTGGTGTTGTTGGTGATTCTGTTGTTGTTTTTGTTGTTGTTTTTTGTTGTTGTTATTGTTGTTAAATGTTTTTGTTGTTGTTTTTGTTTTTGTTGTTGGTGTTATTGTTGGTCGTGTTTTTGCTGTCGTTGTTTTGCTGTTGTTGTTTTTGTTGTTGGTGTTTTTGTTGTTGGTGTTTTTGTTGTTGTTGTTGTTGGTTTTTTGTTGTTTTTGTTGTTGTGAATGCGCACAATGAGTAAGTTTACTTTTTTGTTTCTGGATGCTGTTCGGGGAACGGAATACATTGTATTACTGCGATATTTGCACGAAAAATATATTTTGAAATTGTCAAACAGTTATTGTCCTTCTGTCTAATGAAATCCCTGATACAACCTAGCAAGCGTTAAAATATCTGTTTGCAGTGATAGTCTTAGATCAATCCCCCTCTCCCTTCCCGCCCGTCCCCTCCCCTTTCCCCTCGTATAAAATCCAGGTCAACTATCCTTAAATCAACACAGCTCATACAGCAAAACCCTGAAAGTCCTCGCACTGAATTATGTGAGCTGAGACTAAAGCTGGGTGCGCGAGGGGGGGTTGGGGGGGGGGGGGGGGGGAACAGCCGCTTCGACCTGGTGACAACCACAGACTTCATAATGGCCTGCAGATATAGCTTGACCAAAAGATCCTGAACGCAAAGAAGAAGAAGATGTTATGGCACGAATTGACACAGTACCCAGGGATCGAGCTTCAGGATTATAATCTGCCACTGGACATCTTTTCTCCTACCCACCGTGGAAGACAATAAATAGACTTTGAACTGGCGTACACGATGTAGGAGGATCACAGTGGGTTAGGGCCTCTCGGACGGTGATACATGGGACTGCGTTGTGGTACAAGATCTAGGCCATCTGATGATTCTAAGATTTGAATCGGGAACGGTGTCGTTAGTGGTTAAGTGACACGGCTCACAACCAAAAGGTACTGGGTTCGATCCCCATTCCAGCACTGGCTGTCACCCCGGGGAAGCAAACCCTTAGAAAATGCAGTAGGAAAGAAGCCTTTACATAAAATAGATGCTGAGGTCGGATGCACCGCGCCGACAAGAGCAAAAATAAAAACCACAGTGCAACGAACACCGCCTTGAGCATTAGAGAAATAAGGCTAACGAAAAAAATGCTTAAGAAATCTGATGATCTGGCCGTTACCTTCCGGATACTTGTGACGAGAGCCACATGCTGAAGACAATGAGAGGGAAATTCAAGGTCGCTGAACACTGGGTAATCGATATTTGACTTTGAGATCAAAAGTCAAGTGGAAATTCAGCAGAACTAACCACTAGTTGGAAATTGAGTTTTTGAAGACTATTGTATTAGCCGCAGCCTTCTTCTTCTTCTTCGTACGCTGTCAGACGTCAACTTGTATTTGTCCGAAGAAAGCAGCGGTCATCATGAGGCTGTCGACACTGCCATAGAGCTTGTTTAGTGTTGCCACTGGTGATGGCCACATGTGCTTTCTCTGGTCCTCGTATGTCAGGCAATTTTGCAGCAGATGTTCAGCGGTCATTTCCCCTGTAACACAGGTGCATTCGTAAGTGCCACCTATCTTCAGTTTATTGAATAGATGGTACCTCAGTCTGTTGTGGCCTGTGCGGAGTCTGAAGACCACGACCTGCTCTCTTCTGTTCAACTGGTAATAGGCATTCTTTTTTGTGTAGCCAGTATGTTCTGTTTCCCACTTGGTCATGTATCTGGCCCTAATAAACCTTTTGGACTCTTCGTAGATCACAATAGAATCTGGTTGTGGTAGTCTTGCACCTTCTTTTGCCAGTCTATCTGCCTCCTCGTTGCCTTGGATGTTACAATGGGATGGAACCCACTGTACCACTACTCTTTTTGGTGCGGACTGATGGCATAGTTGACAGAATACTGCTCTTAAATCATTAAGTTCAGTATTTTTCTGGCTTTTTAGTTCTGTATCCACGGCCAGGGCATCTGTAAACAGGACTATCTGGCTTTCATTGCTTTCGCCTGTGAGCATTGCTTTTACTGCAGCCTTCAGTGCCTCTGCCTCCGCTCTAAAATTGCTTGAGAATTTTCCAGTTGCCACTGACAGTGTTATTTTTCTACCATTTGGTAGGCTCAGGAATACCCCTCCCCCTCCATTCTGTGTTGTGCTTGTTACAGAACCGTCGGTGTATGCATGGGTCTAGTCCATGCTTGGGTAGTTTTTCGCTATGTGCCTCAGGGTTATGTCTCTTCTTTCTTTTTCAGACTGGCTATTCTAGTTTCCAATACCTGGTATATTTTCTACCACCTCGGAATGATATCCTGCTTCCATATGGGTTTGCGTACAGTAGGGATGGGCTTTGGTGTTGTTATGGTGTTCATAGGGTCTTCGCTCATCTTTGCTTTTTCTGCAAAGTTTCTCCACTTTAGTTTCTTTTTTCCAAATCTATTTAGTCTCTGATGCATTGGATGGTCAGTCAGTCTTCTGAGTTTCTCTGCTTGCTGCTGGGCTCTGCAGATTTGTAATCTTTTCAAGTTCTACAATTGGCGTTGACTTCATGCCTCCTGTTATAACTCTCATGGCTTGGTTTTGAAGTTTACTAATTTTATCACAGTTCGCTTTTGCTGCTACTGCCCTTCTCTTGATCTACCCAAACCGCTACTGTGTGCTTTTTCTCCTGGTAAGCATCCTCTATTTCATGTGCTATGAAAGGGATCTGGTCCTCAGTGGATCTGTGTTGTCTAAATCCTGCTTGCTGCGGAATTAATATGTGTTTGTCTTCCAGGTGCCACATCAGTCTGGTGTTTATCATACGCTCCATCAGTTTACCTACACAGCTCAGTAGACTGATAGGCCTGTATCCATTTGGATCTGTTCTATCTTTTTCTTTCTTTGGTACTGGTATAAGTACAGCATCTTTCCATGCCTGCGGTACAATTCCCCTTTTCCAGCTTTGGTTCAGGACTGATAGTAACTTCCTCTTTGCTGTTTGGCCCAACCCCATCAGCATTTCATTTGTTACCCCATCTTTTCCGGGTGATATCTTTTTCCTTAGAGTTCTCATGGCCTCATTCATTTCATTCATCGTTAGTTTTGCCATCATGTGCTCCTCTGGTGCCCTATTGATGTTGTCGTGGCTCTTTTGTTCTTCACTAATGTCTGTGTGCCTGTCTGCAGGGACATCAATGTGGTTTGCTCTGGCATAATGCTCTATAAAGACGTTTGCTGCTTTTTTTCCAGTAAGCATGTTGTCGCCCTGCTTAATGGTAATTTGTTTATTTGATGGTATTTCATCATTCATGGCTCTGACTAATTTCCATAGTTTGTTCCCTTCTTTATCTAGATTGAGGCTTTCTGGTTTTTTTTCCAACTTTCTCTTGTTATTTGGTTAAGTGTTCTTTTGTATCTCGCAGTGATTTCCTTGAGGGCGATATCTGCTTCCATAGATTGTTCTCTCTCTGCCGTGTTCCTAGCATTTGAGACTTCATCCTCCGCTTTCTGCAGTTCATGATTCCAATATGGCTTGTAGTTTTTCCTTGCCCCTCTTGGGAAGGTCTCGGTGGCTGCTTGCAGTATTGCTTTGCTTATGCTTTCTACCATAGGTTTTATATTGTTATTTCGTGTGTTGATAGTTTCACACAGTTCGTCTGTCAGCATTGCAAATCTGTCCCAGTCGGCTCGTCTGTAGTTCCAACGTGGGAGCGGTTTTATTTCCTGGGGGCCTACACCCATGTCAATATCTAGCCTATTGGCCTGTGGTCGCTACCTGCCAATTGGTCGAGCACCTGACGATCTATTTTGTGGTGAATATCCCCCGCGGAGAAGGCCAAGTCTGGAGTGGAGGTGGTATGCCATGTTATGGAATAGAAGCTAGGGCTGTCGTCCGACCTATTGATAAGATAGAGATTTGTGTCTATCTCCCAGTCCTCCACTGCATCCCCTCTGCTGTCTGTGTCTGAATATCCCCATCTCTCCGAGTGACTGTTGAAGTCTCCAACCACTAGGCAGCTGGAGTCCTTGATTTTCACACTCGAGAGTGACAGGTCTTTGTTGGGTGGGCCATACATGTTGAATATACGGATTTTCATTTTTTGTGTCATTATGTCGAAGCCGCAGCCTGTGGAGGCTAGTGCCCTTCCTTGCTGTTTTTACTTTTCTTAACTCATGCGCCAGGTATCCATTTACCGCAGGGTTGACCAGAGAAGCGGTCCCCGATTGACATCACGACCGGGATTAATTAGTCTCGGGACGCGATTCGAACCAAGGCACGCTGTCACCTAAAAAAATAGCGAATTGCGTTGGGCTTGGACGCAGAAAATAAATAAATAACCCCCCTTTATCCAGGCTGTCAAGAAGAAAAGCCCATTTTCACGAAGAACTGCCAGGAAGATGGGGGTCTTGGCCAGTATATTTTGTCTTAACATTTCTGATCAGTGCGGTTTGCCTGACCAGACCTTATTGTCCTCTCTCCTCCTGGATTATAGAAACATTGATCCTTTTGGTAAAATAACAGTTTTTTTAAAAGGAAACACGTCTGAAGATAACAGACATAAATAAAGATAACAGACCCTTGGCCGAGGAGAACTCAGACAGTCCCTTTGATAACATGGCCTCGATACAAGAAATGAGGCTGTGGGCGTTAGTAAATGAGGGTTCTTTGAACTGCCGGAAGGGGACACATGTCAACATAGAGCAGACACCCTAGGGACGTGACTCTTGGGAGATTCGGTCCTTGCTCCATTAGTGTGTCTGGGATTTAGAGTGGCCAAGTTGTAATCAGGCGGGGGATGGGATTTGTACAACCCTCAAACTCTGAAAGCTCGCAAGTATGTTGTTTGTGCTGCCTCTTTGTACAGCTGTCTTCAGAGTATTGAAAGATACTAGCACTGTAAGCGTTGCAATTGCATTCTTCTTCTTCTTTTTCTTTTTCTACTTTTTTTCTACTTCACCATCTCCTCCTACTTCTTCTTCTTCATTTCCTTCTTCTTCTTCATCTTCTTCTTCATCTTCTTCACCTTCTTCTTCATCTCCTTCACCGTTTTCTCCGCCTTCTTCCGCGTCTCCTCCTCCTTCTTCTTCTTCATTTCCTTCTTCTTCTTCACCTTCTTCTTCATCTTCTTCACCTTCTTCTTCATCTTCTTCACCTTCTTCTTCATCTCCTTCACCTTCTCCTCCTCTTTCCTCTTCTTCTTCATCTCCTTCTCTTTTCTCCTTCTTCTTCTTTATCACCTTCTTCATCTCTACCTTCTTCTTCATCTCCTTCACCCTCTTCTTCATCGCTTTCATTTTCTTCTTCAACACCTTCTTCTTCATCTCCTCCACCTCATTTTCATCTCCTTTACCTTCTTCTTTATCTCATTCACCTTCTTCATCTCCTTCACCTTCTTCTTCATCTCTTCCACCTTTTTCTTCATCTCCTCCACCTTCTTCTTCTTCTCCTCCTGCTTCTTCTTCATCTCCTCCTTCTCCTCCTCCACCTTCTTCTTCTTCTTTTCTAATTCTCGTCCTCCTCCTCCTCCTTCTTCTTCTTCTTTTTCATCTATTGTCCTACCGCTCTTCTCTTGCTGCGTCACAGGCAGGAAGTACGCCCAGACTTATGACAGACATGTCCTTCTGTCATGTTGACCGTTTGAAGTGTTTCTGTGATCCCATCTACCAATCGTCTCCCCGGACCACCTCCCTCTCACGGCCCTGGAACCTCCAGAAGTATTACATCGCTGCCGGTTGATCTTACTGTATCCTTGTCAAATGTTCAAAACACTTTATTTTCTGCTCAGGCAAAATTTAAGGTAAAAATCTACTCAAATTACTCTAGGGATTCTCGCCTCAAATAGAAAATGTCGTAAAAAGGGGGACTGTGTGACTATAACATCAGGTCTTGGTTATGTGGTTAGTGGAGCGGCTTAGATTGCTCCTGACAGGCTGCGGGTCTACCTTTTCTAATTTACACTTCCACCTACCCCAGTTTCAAAAATAGGCGATTGTATATTCCAGGGGCTAACAGATGCTGGGATTGACCTGGCAAGTCACCAGTGGATGATTCGCCTGCCAAAAAATATGAAACAAAGGAGGTCACACCTCTTCGACGTCTCACGACATAAATAGGCTGAAGATAGATAGATAGATAGATAGATAGATAGATAGATAGATAGATAGATAGATAGATAGATAGATAGATAGATAGATAGATAGATAGATAGATAGATAGATAGATAGATAGATAGATAGATAGATAGATAGATAAATTGACAGAGTTGTGGGAAAGACATGAGATTATGAGCTTGTTTGTGTATCTGT
Source organism: Ariolimax columbianus (assembly GCA_036924085.1). Classification (NCBI taxonomy): domain Eukaryota; kingdom Metazoa; phylum Mollusca; class Gastropoda; order Stylommatophora; family Arionidae; genus Ariolimax; species Ariolimax columbianus. Next base: position 16,790,566 of record JAVGWX010000025.1, on the reverse strand, counting down.
GTTAGTGTGTGCGCTTAAGCTAATTTGATTGATATATCTGAACCCGTGGTGTAATTGCAATGTACGGAGCCACTGGTACCAAATTAAGTGAGGCAATCGATGACTGTGCAATTATCATAATTAGTTGAGGTTTAATCTCTATGGCGGTGCGAGCTTATCTGATCATTTCATCCCGCTAAATGGTGAGGGGATGTGCAGCCTGCTCTAACACGATACATGCGTGGTCCATGTTATTGTCAATCGCTGTCGTGTGTGTGTCTGTGTGTGTGTGTGCGTGTGTGTGTGTGTCTGTGTCTATGTGTGTCTGCGTGTCTGTGTGTGTGTCTGTGTGTGTGTGGGTCTGTGTGTGTGTGTCTGTGTCTGTGTGTGTCTGTGTGTGTGTGTGTCTGTGTGTCTGTGTGTGTATGTGTGTCTGTGTGTGTGTCTGTGTGTATGTGTGTGTGCCTGCGTATTTGTGTGTGTCTGTGTGTGTGTGTGTCTGTCTGTGTCTGCGTGTGTGTGTGTGTCTGTATGTGTCTTAGTGTGTCTGTGTCTGCGTGTGTGTCTGCGTGTGTGTCTGTGTGTGTCTGCGTGTGTGTGTGTGTGTGTGGGTCTGTGTGTGTCTTGAGTACTGTTACTGAATTGACCTTGAGGGTGACCTGTTTTTCTGAAGCTGCTGTCTTGCGTTGCAGGTTACGAAGCTGGATGTACATCGAGTGATAATTTGTCGAATATTGAATCCATTTTATTATCTGCTCTCTCTCACTCTCTCTCTCTCTCTCTCTCTCTCTATATATATATATATATATATATATATATATATATATATATATATATATATATATATATATATATATATACAGTTATATATATAAAATTATATATGAATTTATGAGTGCACAACCCTGTCTCAAACGAACTGATGTGCGAAACCAGTCCCCTCGCCTCCCATTCACAAGACCTGCACCGGACGCCTTGTCATACACGTAGTCCAGGACCTTTATAATATGTCTGCTGATTGTAAACATCCTCACGGTTGCCCATAGCGCTTTATGCCATACCCTATCAAACGCCTTCTTAAAATCAACAAACACATGATATAGTTTTTGCTCCTGTTCTAGATATTTCTATCTTAGCAGCCTTTAATTAAATATCTGTTCTGTAGTGCCTCTTCCCTGTCTGAACCCTGCTTTCTCCTCAGCAATGATGTTCTCTGCTTGGGGTTTCAATCGGTCGAGGATTAATTTAAGCATGACCTTGAGATGGTGGTATATGAATCATATACATACATACATATGTGTATACACAACGTAAGGAAATAAACTATGGCAGAATACCAGCAAATCTACAAAACATTTTGAAAACCTGCATTTACAGTATATGGCTGCGAAACATGTACAGTTACCCAAACCTCAAGGAAGAGAATCGAAACCTTCGAGTGGAGATGTTATAAGACAGGTCCTCATATACTATGGACCTTCGAGTGGAGGTTTTATAGGAAAGGTCCTCGGTATACCACGGACCTTCGAGTGGAGATGTTATAGGAGAGGTCCTCGGTATACAATGGACCTTCATGTGGAGATGTTATAGAAAAGGTCCTCGGAATACCATGGACCTTCGAGTGGAGATGTTATAGAAAATGTTCTCGGAATACCAAGGACATAACAACAACAAAAAAACAAATAATGCAGACATTCGGAAAGGGTTGAGCATAAAGAGAAAAGGATTCATAAATTCCATCATGGCCAGAAAATATCAATACTTTGGCCATATCATAAGACACAATGGTCTTGGGAGAAAGGTAATGGAAGGTATGGTGTCGGACAAGAGAAGCAGAGACAGACCAAGAAGGTGAGGACATCAAAATGTCAAGGACTGCTCGGGAATGACTCTGGATCAGGCTGGAGATTTGGCAAGAGATTAAGTTCTTTCAAACGGGCTGTGATAGGAGCGAGGAAAATGATGTGTGTGTGTGAAACACCTTTTTTTCATTTTTCATTCTTTTTATTTGGTTCTGTCGCTTAACTATTAATTACTGTTTGCCCCTTCCCCCATTCCTTACCAAAAACACCCTGATATTTCCAGGATTGGCCGCCCCCTGAAGGCTTCAGAGAGTACCCCACACATTAATGATCTAATTATTCTGACCAGTACATGGCTTTACTTTCGCTTCCCGACCTTTCATCAGTATTGAATAATTACAAACTCTCCACACCTGGTGTCTTTTAAAAAGTGTATTTCTTCTATAATAATCTTGCTCTCATCCGTCTCTCTCTTTATCTCTCTTTCTCTGACTCTCTCCCTCTCTCGTTAGCTCCTCTCTCTCCATAATGTTAATGAACTGTCTGCCAGGCTGAACTTTAAGAGCCCTGGAGAACCGAAGGTCTTTTGTCAGGATTGGAGACTGATTTCCAGCAGGGATCTGGCCAGGGTCAGGATGTCATGAGACTTATGGACTCTCGTCTCGCCAGACAAAATGTCGGCAAATATTGGGTGACCCTTAGAGAGTTCAATAACGGCGATTCTGTGCTTTCAATTATTATCTCTTTCTTTCTTTTCGCCTTTTTGTACTGCTTGTGCCTTTCAGCGTCAGTTTATGGGGTTGTTTCGTGACATGGCCCTAGTATGTGCTTGTGTCTTTCAGCGTCAGGTTATAAAAAGGTTTCTTGACCGGACCCTAGTATGTGCTTGTGCCTTTTAGCGTCAGGTTACGAATAGGTTTCTTGACCAGACCCTAGAATGTGCTTCGTGCACGGGGAACTTTACTGCTTCTGTTATTTCTGCTATCCATCTTTTGAGTGGGTGGTAATTGTCATTATATTCATTATATCTGATTTGCATTGCTCTCTGGGGGATACTATCTGGGGTTTGATGTGTCACGTGGCCGAACCATTTGGTTTGTTGTCTCTTGATGAGGTCTAGCACTGGTGTTGTACCTACTTGTCTCTTGATGAGGTCTAGCACTGGTGTTGTACCTACTTGTCTCTTGATGAGGTCTAGCACTCGTGTTGTACCAACCTGTCTCTTGATGAGGTCTAGCACTGGTGTTGTACCTACTTGTCTCTTGATGAGGTCTAGCACTGGTGTTGTACCTACTTGTCTCTTGATGAGGTCTAGCACTGGTGGTGTACCTACTTGTCTTCTGATGAGGTCTAGCACTGGTGTTGTACCTACTTGTCTCTTGATGAGGTCTAGCACTGGTGTTGTACCTACTTATCTCTTGATGAGGTCTAGCACTCGTGTTGTACCTACTTGTCTCTCGATGAGGTCTAGCACTCGTGTTGTACCTACTTGTCTCTTGATGAGGTCTAGTGCTGGTGTTGTACCTACTTGTCTCCTGATGAGGTCTAACACTGGTGTTGTACCTACTTATCTCCTGATGAGGTCTAACACTGGTTTCGTACCTACTTGTCTCCTGATAACTTCGTTTCTGATTATTCTATCCCTTCTTGTTGCTCCATACATTTCATATCAGTTGTTGCGTTGATAACTAACAAACAAGTTGGAGGAAACAATTAATGCCTTTGAAACGGGGATATATAGAAAAATGGGACGCATTTCTTGGAAATTCAAGAAGCCAAATCTTGGAGTCATTGATGTGGAAAGAGGAAAGTAACACGGAATCAGAGTCTGACATTTAAGGTAGTTTAAAGTAAAGTAAAGTAAAGTAAAGTAAAGTAACCCATAGCATTACTGCCGTAGGGGCGTGGAGTGTTAGCCAGCCCACATTTCAAAGGCTGGGCTATATGAGGGCGGTAGCCATCTCATCTCCCTCGCCGCTTTTACTTCCCGGACTGAACCGATACCCATTTAAGGCGGGGTCGATCCGGTCTGAAAAAAACACTACGGCCGGTAGTGGGGAATGAACCCAGAACCACTCAGATGCGAAGCCAGCTCGCTAACCACAGGTTACACAAAAATACTGAACACTTTGCTGAAAGCGAAATTGCTAGGAACGGCTGAAGGCAACTTTGCTAGGAAAGGCTGAAGGCAACCTTGCTAGGAAAGGCTGAGAGGGAATTTGTAAAAGACAAATAAGATTGTTCTTGTGATGACAACATCAAGCGATCGACAGGGAAAAGTCTGACAGATTATCGAGGGAAGGAGCAGAAGACAAGGAAGATTGGATGACATTTTCACTGGGAAGATGGCACATGAACAGAACTATAGGATGTGTCTGCGACTTCGTCCCAACTGATAGGGTTGGCTGGGTGGCTAGATCTACTTTCAATAAAAGCCCGAACCTGCCCTGGAACTCTGTAAGAGTCTGCCCCCACAACCCACTACACGAGGCTTGACTCCACGAACCCACTACACGAGGCTTGACTCCACGAACCCACTACACGAGGCTTGCCCCCACTAAACGAGGCTTGCCCCCACTACACGAGGCATGCACCCACGAACCCACTACACGAGGCTTGCCCCGATTACACGAGGCTTGCCCCCACTACACGAGGCTTGCCCCCCCCCCCCAACCCACTACACGAGGCTTGCCTCAACTAACCCACTACACGAGGCTTGCCTCCACCAACCCACTACACGAGGCTTGCCTTCACTACACGAGGCTTGCCTTCACTACACGAGGCTTGCCTTCACCAACCCACTACACAAGGCTTGCCTCCACTAACCCACTACACGAGGCTTGCCTTCACTACACGAGGCTTGCCTTCACCAACTCACTACACGAGGCTTGCTTCCACTAACCCACTACACGAGGCTTGCCGCCACCAACCCACTACACGAGACTTGCCACAACTGCCCCACATACCTGCCCCCACCAACTGCCACACGTACCTGCCCCCACCAACTGCCAGACGTACCTGCCCCCACCAACTGCCCCACGTACCTGCCCCAACCAACTGCCGATCATATTTGCCCCCCGCCCCCAAATGCAACACGTACCTGCCCCCACCAACTGCCCCACGTACCTGCTCCCACCAACTGCCCCACGTACCTGCCCCCACCAACTGGCGATTGTACCTGCCCCAACCAACTGCCGACCATACCTGCCCCCACCAACTGCCCCACGTACCTGCCCCCACCAACTGCCACACGTACCTGCCCCTGCCAACCGCCCAACGTATCTGCTCCCACCAACTGCCCCACGTACCTGCCCCCACCAACTGCTACACGTACCTGCCCCCACCAACTGCTACACGTACTTGCCCCCACAAACTGCCGCACGTATCTGCCCTCACCAACTGCCCCACGTACCTGCCCCCACCAACTGCCCCACGTACCTGCCCCCCCCCCAACTGCCGATCGTACCAGCCCCCACCAACTGCCGATCGTACTTGCCCCCACCAACTGCCACGCGTACCTGCCCCCACCAACTGCCATGCGTACCTGTCCCCACCAACTGCACCACGTACCTGCTCCCACCAACTGCCGATTGTACCTCCTCCCACCAACTGCCCCACGTACCTGCCCCCCCCCCCAACTGCCCCACGTACATAGCCCCACCAACTGCCGATCGTACCTGCCCCCACCAACTGCCACACGTACCTGCCCCCACAAACTGCCCCACGTACCTCCTCCCACCAACTGCCCCACGTACCTGCCCCCCCCCAACTGCCCCACGTACCTGCCCCCACTAATTGCCGATCGTACTTGCCCCCACCAACTGCTGATCGTACCTGCCCCACCAACTGCCACACGTACCTGCCCCCACCAACTGCCACACGTACCTGCCCCCACCAACTGCCACACGTACCTACCCCCACCATCTGCCACACGTACCTGCCCCCACCAACTGCCGCACGTACCAGCCCCCACCAACTGCCGCACGTACTTGCCCCCACCAACTGCCGATTGTATCTGCCCATCCTCCCAACTGCCACACGTACCTGCTCCCACCAACTGCCCTACGTACCTGCCCCCACCAACTGCCACACGTACCTGCCCCCACCAACTGCCGATTGTACCTGCTCCAACCAACTGCCCTATGTACCTGCCCCCACCAACTACCACACGTACCTGCCCCCACCAACTGCCACACGTACATGCCCCCCACCAACTGCCACACGTACCTGCCCCCACCAACTGCCAAACGTACCTGCCCCCACAAACTGCCGATCGTATCTGCCCCCACCAACTGCCACACGTACCTGCCCCCACCAACTGCCGATCGTATCTGCCCCCACCAACTGCCGATCGTATCTGCCCCCACTAACTGCCCCACGTACCTGCCCCCACCAACTGTCGATCGTACCTGCCACTACCAACTGCCCCACGTACCTGCCCCCCCCCCAACTGCCCCACGTACTTGCCCCCACCAACTGCCGATCGTACCTGCCCCACCAACTGCCACACGTACCTGCCCCCACCAACTGCCACACGTACCTGCCCCCACCAACTGCCACACGTACCTGCCCCCACCAACTGCCACACGTACCTGCCCCCACCAACTGCCACACGTACCTGCCCCCACCAACTGCCACACGTACCTGCCCCCACCAACTGCCACACGTACCTGCCCCCACCAACTACCACACGTATCTGCCCCCACCAACTGCCACACGTACCTGCCTTCACTAACTGCCCCACGTACCTGCCCCCACCAACTGCCACACGTACTTGCCCCCCACCAACTGCCACACGTACCTGCTCCCACCAACTGCCCTACGTACCTGCCCCCACCAACTGCCACACGTACCTGCCCCCACCAACTGCCGATTGTACCTGCTCCAACCAACTGCCCTATGTACCTGCCCCCACCAACTACCACACGTACCTGCCCCCACCAACTGCCACACGTACATGCCCCCCACCAACTGCCACACGTACCTGCCCCCACCAACTGCCAAACGTACCTGCCCCCACAAACTGCCGATCGTATCTGCCCCCACCAACTGCCACACGTACCTGCCCCCACCAACTGCCGATCGTATCTGCCCCCACCAACTGCCGATCGTATCTGCCCCCACTAACTGCCCCACGTACCTGCCCCCACCAACTGTCGATCGTACCTGCCACTACCAACTGCCCCACGTACCTGCCCCCCCCCCAACTGCCCCACGTACTTGCCCCCACCAACTGCCGATCGTACCTGCCCCACCAACTGCCACACGTACCTGCCCCCACCAACTGCCACACGTACCTGCCCCCACCAACTGCCACACGTACCTGCCCCCACCAACTGCCACACGTACCTGCCCCCACCAACTGCCACACGTACCTGCCCCCACCAACTGCCACACGTACCTGCCCCCACCAACTGCCACACGTACCTGCCCCCACCAACTACCACACGTATCTGCCCCCACCAACTGCCACACGTACCTGCCTTCACTAACTGCCCCACGTACCTGCCCCCACCAACTGCCACACGTACTTGCCCCCCACCAACTGCCCCACGTACCTGCCCCCACCAACTGCCGATGGTATCTGTCCCCACCAACTGCCCCACGTACCTGCCCCCACCAACTGCCGATCGTATCTGCCCCCACCAACTGCCGATCGTATCTGCCCCCACCAACTGTCGATCGTACCTGCCACTACCAACTGCCACACGTACCTGCCCCCACCAACTGCCTCACGTACCTGCCCCCACCAACTACCACACGTATCTGCCCCCACCAACTGCCACACGTACCTGCCCTCACCAACTGCCCCACGTACCTGCCCCCACCAACTGCCACACGTACTTGCCCCCCACCAACTGCCCCACGTACCTGCCCCCAGCAACTACCACACGTACCTGCCCCCACCAACTGCCCCACGTACCTGCCCCCACCAACTGCCAATCGTATCTGCCCCCACCAACTGCCAATCGTATCTGCCCCCACCAACTGTCGATCGTACCTGCGCCCACCAACTGCCACACGTACCTGCCCCCACCAACTGCCACACGTACCTGCCCCCACCAACAGTTTCTATCTTCAATCTCCCACATTTGTAAGTGTTTTTATCACTGTTCTGAATCGCGAACTTGGTGTGTTTGTTGATTTGGAGCATTTCTATCTGATGTAACGGGCTCAGGCGCTGGATATGCCTCAGGGGAATATTTATAACCCACACTCACACACATACCAACTCACACACCCACACACTCACACACATACCAACACACACACACGCACAAACACATGTTACGGTTGCCCAGACAGTAATGTCCGACATATTTTGTTATCATTGGAGAATAAAGACTAGACTAATGACACACGCGTTCGTGTGCGACATGTCACTTGTTTTCCGACATAAGACGCTGCTGTTTATGGTAGTCCACGTTAACAAAAACGCATACCCTTCCAATACGCTTGGTAGAATGGACGATGGCTGGAAAAGAAACTGCTGAGGACATTCAACATTCATCTGTCTGGGCTCATTATCAAAACCACATTATTCTTATTATTATCACTGGTTTGATCTAAACGAAGACGAATATTGAACTTTTCTTTTCTTTCATCTTTCTTTCAGTGAAGAAAAGAAGTGCCACTCAAACAGCTGAGGTAAGTTCATTCCTTGATCATTCTCAATATTATTGTGACCTTTCTCATACTCAAGAGCATTATTGTTCTTCTTCTCCTAATTATTGTCATCATAAGTAATGTCTCTGTTGTCGTCAGCATCATCGTTATCTTCAATTACTATATTATTATCAGTTTCGTTCTGTTATCGCAACTGTATTTATTGCTATATCTATTGATATATTTATAGCTATATTTATAGCTTCATTTATAGCTATATTTACAGCTATTTTTAGTGATATATCAAGTGTTGTATTTAGTGCTGTATTTGTTGCTATATTTACTGCTATATTTATTGTTATGTTTTGTTATATGTATTGCTATATTTATTGCTATATTTAGTTCGATATGTATTGCTGTATTTATCACTATATTTATTCCTATATTTATTCCTATATTTATTGTCTTCATAAAGACCGAGGAGACTAACGTCTGGTCAGGTAAAACATATTGAAACGGCTGTGTTAGTCGTGTTCATGTGAAACATATTGATCAGGCTGTATTAGTCAGTGTAAGGTAAAACATACTGATCAGATTATGTTAGTTAGGGTGAGGGAAAACATACTGATCAGACTATATTAGTCAGGGTCAGGTGAAACAAACTGATCAGACTATGTAAGTCAAGGTGGAGGGAACAAATTGATCAGACTATGTAAGTCTGGGTCAGGTAAAATATACTGATCAGATTATGTTAGTTAGGGTGAGGGAAAACATACTGATCAGACTATATTAGTCAGGGTCAGGTGAAACAAACTGATCAGACTATGTAAGTCAAGGTGGAGGGAACAAATTGATCAGACTATGTAAGTCTGGGTCAGGTAAAATATACTGATCAGATTATGTTAGTTAGGGTGAGGGAAAACATACTGATCAGACTATATTAGTCAGGGTCAGGTGAAACAAACTGATCAGACTATGTAAGTCAAGGTGGAGGGAACAAATTGATCAGACTATGTAAGTCTGGGTCAGGTAAAACATACTGATCAGATTATGTCAGTTATGGTCAGGGAATCACGTTTTAACTTCCTTGTCACATAAAAAGAAACGAGATTCCCCAAAATACTGCGTGAATGCGAATGGGACCGAATTGAAACAAGTTAACAAAATATCTTGGAACAAACATACAATCAGATGGAAGATGCATTACGACATAGAATGTAGAATAGCACAGGCCGAAACACTACCAACGACACGCCCAAGTGTTAAGCTTCACTTTTCAGTAACAAAGCACATTCACAAGCTGTTGTTGTTGCTGCTGTTGTTGTTGTTGTTGTTATTGTTGCTGCTCTTGTTGTTGTTGTTGCTGCTGTTGTTGTTGTTGCTGTTGTTATTGTTGCTGTTATTGTTGCTGTTATTGTTGCTGTTATTGTTGTTGCTGTTATTGTTGTTGCTGTTATTGTTGCTGTTGTTGTTGTTGTTTTTGCTGTTATTGTTGCTGTTATTGTTGTTGTTGTTGTTGTTTTTGTTGTTGTTGCTGTTGTTGTTGTTGTTGTTGTTGTTGTTGTTGCTGCTGTTGTTGTTGTTGTTGTTGTTTGCGAATGCCCACAACGAGTAGGTTACACTAGTGGCGGTTTGCAGTAGCTTTCTTCACATTCCGAGCGTGCTGATAAAGGTGGACCGGGTTTCTCTACGCGGTTTTGCTTTGCTTGGTTTCATTTACGTGTCACTCACTACTACGGGGATCACATCATTACCTCACCTCGTTAGCCAGGCTACCATCAAAACAGCCCGTTTTTAGTGAAGGCTACTAGGAGGCCGAGGTGAAGGTCTTGGCCAGTATATTTTACCTGACCCAGACTAACATGTCTGATCAGTATGTTTTACCTGACCCAAACTAACATGTCTGATCAGTATGTTTTACCTGACCTTGACTAACATGTCTGATCAGTATGTTTTACCTGACCCAGACTAACATGTCTGATCAGTATATTTTACCTGACCCAGACTAACATGTCTGATCAGTATATTTTACCTGACCCAAACTAACATGTCTGATCAGTATGTTTTACCTGACCCAGACTAACATGTCTGATCAGTATATTTTACCTGACCCAAACTAACATGTCTGATCAGTATGTTTTACCTGACCTTGACTAACATGTCTGATCAGTATATTTTACCTGACCCAAACTAACATGTCTGATCAGTATATTTTACCTGACCCAAACTAACATGTCTGATCAGTATATTTTACCTGACTCAGACTAACATGTCTGATCAGTATATTTTACCTGACTCAGACTAACATGTCTGATCAGTATATTTTACCTGACAGTTTTCCTCCACCCATTCACAATTCGTTATCACACCTAATCTGTTCAATTATATCTTTAAACCTCAGGAGAAGATATAATTTCCTATCCTGTGCCATCTCGTTAACTGTTGTTCAATTCACTTTATGTTTATTCTAAAATGTAATCATGTCATCGCCATGATTAGCAAGACTGTCTTCTCTTCCAGGCCCCAGACCAAGAGAAGGATCTACAAGATTTGCTGAATTTAGTTCGTAAGTATTTGCTGAATTTAGTTCGTAAGTATTTGCTGAATAAATGTATAATTTGCTAGTGAAGAATAGAATGAAAGGAAGAAAGCGACTAACTTTTATACTGGTCTAGAAGACTCATCAGAGTCTGTAGACAACCAGTCACATTTGCATTTCCCTGCTTTAAAAGGTATGCGCATCCAATTTATTTTTTAATGCATTAACTGTCCCTGCCTCCATTACCTACTGTGTCAATGCATTCCAATCATTCATCAATATCTGACTAAGACAACATTTCCTAATATCCAATCTCGACCTCTCTTTAGTTAATTTGCTCTCTTGTTCTTGTGGGTGGTTGTGTTTTGAAAAAAACTTGTTATAGTCTAATTTTACCTTTCCTTTCATTATCTTATAAACCTGTATTAAGTCGCCTCGATTTCTTCTCTTTTCTAGACACTGTAGCTTCTGTTTCTCTTTCCTCGTAACTGTAATTCTGGAATCCCACTATCATCTTTGTCGCTCTTTTTTGTATTCTTTCTAGCATGTTTATGTCTCCTCTATGATAAGTACTCCACACATGTACACAGTACTCCGATCTAGGTCTAACTAAAGCTTTATACAGTTTGACTACCCCCTCCTTACTCCTATGTTTAATATTTCTTTTTATCATACCTTACACTGCATTTGCATTTTTCACTTCTACCTGAACTTGTTCATTCATTTTGCCTGTATGATCTATTATAACCCCTACGTCCAATTCCTGATCTATCATTCTAATATTGTTCTCGCCCATTCTATAATTATGTTCTATATTGGATTTACCCATGTGGATGATTGTACATTTATCTATATTAAACTCCATTTGCCATTTCACAGACCAGTCTCGAATTGTATCTAAATCCGACCTCAATATATCCACTTCTGCTTTAGATGAGACACTATTGCATAGTTTCGCGTAATTCCCATATTTTGCAATGGATACTATATCAATTCCCACATTGTTTATATCTAACAAGAACAAATTGGTCCTACAACCGAGCCGTCCCGTCACTCAACTTTCAGAGTACGCCTTATTTATACCTTCTTCCTGTTAGCCAATTTCCAATCCATTTGGCAACTTCCCCACGTATTTCATGTGACTTTACTTAATAGATGATCTGTGCAAAATCAAGATAGACAACATCCACTGGCTCCCCTTTATCCATCATTTTAGTAACCTCCTCCATGAATTCTAATAGATTTGTTAAGCACGATCTCCCTCTAGTAAACCCATTCAGAATATTTCTGATTAGATTGAACTTATCTAAATGCTTTAACATATTTTCTTTGATTATTGACTCTAACAATTTACAGACTATACTCGTTAAACTCACCGATCTATAATTTGCTGTATCTGAGTTTTTGGCCTTATTGAACAAGGGGATCTTCTTCTTGTTCTTCTTCTTCTTCTTCTTCTTCTTCTTCTTCTTCTTCTTCTTCTTCTTCTTCTTCTTCTTCTTCTTCTTCTTCTTCTTCTTCCGCTGAAAAAGGGGAGGTTATCTTTTAACTGCAATTATGGCGTCATGGTGTTCGCCTGTACCGTGTTGGCACGTGGAGGACATTCTTGACATCCTTAGCAGCCATATAAACAAGTTACAATACAACACTTCTACTCCCCTCTTAAGGTTTTCATTTGAAGCCCCACCCCCCCCCCCTTTCCCGTAAAACATCTTGGAGGTGTGGCCCATATTCGCGGGAACCTTTCCAGCAAAAACGAATTCTCCCTATTGCTCTAGTTAAGTGACAAGGCTCACAACTCGAAGGTGCTGGGTTCGATTCCCATCACAGTACCGGCCGCTACCCCGGTGAAGAAAACCCTTAGAAAGTGCAGGAGGAAGCAGACCCTTACATAAAAGGCATGCTGAAGTCGGATGCACTGGGCCAACAAGTGCAAAATAAAAACCACAGTGCAACACACACCGTCTGGGGGAATAGAGAAATAAGGCAAACACAACAACAACAACAAACTCTATTGCTAAGACCCGCCAGAAGGATTTCTATGGTGGAGGTGTACAAACCTATTGCCGATGTAGGTGCCGTACTGTGTTGAGGTTAATTTGTATTTCACTAACATGAAAAAAAAATACCAAATGCCTAACCAAGGTATTTGGACCCGTGTCCTTGTTGTCAGAAGATCGGTTTCTTAACGGCTTGGCCACACGAATTTCAGGAAACGCGTTTAATTGGATAAAAATGAAAATATTCCAGAGCGTGCAGTTAACTAGATAATTGCGCCCACGGCATGGCTTTCTCGTGCTCTTAACATCACGAGGTCCTGAAATGGATAAACGGGAAATGCGGTTAATTGGACAAAAAGTTATCTAACAGTTTGGATGGAAACACAGAGATCGCCTATGTTTTCCAGCTTGGCTGTCATATAATATATATATATATAAACCTGTTTATAAACATAAACAAAACAAAGATAATGACCACCAAGAAAACACAATGTCAGCATAAATTTACAGTGGGTGGTGAGGAAATAGGTCAGGTCACACATTTTGAATATCTAGGCTCCAGAATTGAGAAAAATGGCGACTGCTCGAAAGAAATCAGAAGAAGACTAGCTATGGCAATGCAGAGACTGAACAGCCTGAAGAAATTATGGCAAAGCACCAACAAAACGATAAAAGTAAAAAGTCTTAAGAGCTTATGTTTTTCCTGTGGCAGCGTATGGCTGCGTATCATGGACGATTACCAAAACTTCCAGACAAAGAATCGAATCCTTCGAGTCAAAATGTTACAGAAAGATTCTCAGAATACCCTGGACAGATAAAAAGACAAATGTAGACATTCGGCAAGAGTTGAGCATAGAGGAGAACTGGTTTATCAATTCAATTTTGGCTAAAAACTATAAATACTTTGGTCACATCAAGAGACACAACAGTCTTGAGAGAACAGTGATGGAAGGTATGGTGCCAGACAAAAGAGGAAGGTGTATTCCAAGAAAACGATGGCACCAAGATATCCAGGAATGCCTGGGTATGACTGTGGCGGAGGCTGGAGTTTTGGCAAGAGAACGAGTTTCTTTTAGACAGACTGTGATGGGAGCAACGTTCTATAAAGGAGATGCTACATGATGATGATGATGATATATAAACAGAGCGGCAAAGATGGCGCCTTATTGGCTACGGGTCTACATTACTCTAGTGTTTTAGTTCATTTAAGATGCCGCCATAGTCGACGACTTGCATTTGTGTTTATGGAAACATGTAGTTGTTTTCCATATAAACTGGTTAATATGTTCGTTTCTGTGTGTTTTATTTGCTTCCGATTATCGTGGACTGGACATTGGTTATATGAATTATCACTACGCATGACGGGGGACGGCGTGGCCTAGTGGGTAAGTGGCACGGCTCTTAACCCGAAGGTGCAGGGTTCCTTCCCCATCACAGCACCGGCCGTTACCCCAGGAAAGCAAACCCTTAGAAAATGCAGGAGGAAGCAGACCTTTACATAAAATGTATGCTGAAGTCGGATGCACTGGGCAGACACGCACAAAATAAAAACCACAGTGCAACGCACACCGCCTTGTGGATTAGAGAAATAAGGCGAACGCAAAACAAAAAAAATCACTACGCTTAAACCTGTGTTTTCACGGTCTAGTTCACATGGCTGAACTTCACGTGATTTTCGCCCTAGCTGCAGATAGCGTCGGTTTTTGTGTGCCTAAAATTTAGACACGACTATAATGGACTAGAACACGGCCCGGGAGAGATGTCCCTGCGACACACAACGATAGATATCATCCCTCATCCGCTGTTTTGCAGAATACATGTTTACGGGAAAGGCACCATGAGGAAAAAATCTGCATTCTGTGCAATCTCCCGTCGTCTTAATAAAATCTTGATACTGGCCAAAGGTATCTCATGATCAGAGAGTGAGGTTGACATAAGGCGCAGTTGCTTGCTCACTTTAATCCAAATATATAATATACAGTAGTTGAAATTAAACTTCAAAATGAATCAATGTTTGTACATTGTGACAGTTCTAAGTTTAAAAGGGGCTTTAAAAACAATAATGTATATTAGCATGTGCGTTTTCCCATGCAAAATTAGTACTCTTTAGACTCCCGGTGATAATGATGATGTAAATACGAGCACTGATACAGGGGATGATGATGATGGAAATGACAACAAAAATGAAATGTTAATAATTTTGTTGGTAATAGAACAATAAAATTATATAAAAACAATGTTTCAATAATCACCGCGCAGGTCACCCGTTTCAGCGGACACAACAAGAGAGAAGACGGTCCATACGGTTGTACAAAGAGAGTGGTCTTCATCACATGTGATGGACGAACATCCTTATGTACACATCAAACTCAGTGTTCGTCTATGACAAGGTTGCATTCAGTCCGTCGCTATGTTACATACAATCCTTCTCCCAACTGAGTTCTAGGCTTACAAGGGACATGAAGAGGCACCGTCATTTTCAGCATTCGTTCTGTTGTTGTTGTTGTTGTTATTGGTGTTGTTTCGAATGCCTGAAAAAGGGCGTTAAGTGACGGGTTGCAGTAGCTTTCCTAACATCTTGAGCCTGCTGATGAAGGTGGACAGGGATCCTCCAGACGGTTGTGCTATGCTTGGCTACATCTGCGTGTCGCTCACTACTACGGAAATCACGTCGATCCTCACCTGGTTAGCCAGACTGGTGTCCTCGACAACAGCCCGTTTCAAGGACGACCAACGAGGAGGTCAGGTGAGGGTCTTGGCCATATATTTCTCCTGACCCTGGCTAACAGTGTCTGATCAGGGTGTTTTGCCTGACCAGACGTTAGCCTCATAGTCCCCATAGTACTCAAGAAACGTATTTAAAAAAAACACTTTTTGGCAAGAGGTCGCTTCAAGAAACGCATACAAGTTTTGCAAATAATAATAGTAGTTGCCCATAGCATTCGATGCTGACGACAGTGTCAAACTGTTGCTGTGAAATATGTTCTCTAATGACACAATCCTGGACTGGCATACCCTGCTACATTCAAGGCACACCTGTCAGAATCCAATTGCGAAAACGTCGTGCGTTTTTTTGTCTTCGGACAGCGCCTTTACGCTGAGCCTCCACATTGGGATTTTATCCGCGATCTGAGCACCTTTGGGGATACTAGCTCGCCAGGTCGTACAGACTTGTGCAAGCATATCCCAGCAGCTGATATCAATATTGAAGCATTTCAGAGACACTTTCTATGAGTTTCTGTAGCGTTTCATTCTCTCCACTACCCCCACCCAAACAGCTACCCTATACCACACCCTCGCCCGCACCCCTCCCCTCTCACCCCAACCTCCTCCTTGAGCGTCTGTCTGTTTGAGCTAACAGTATAACGACTGCTTCGGAATGCGGTCATATTATATGCAAACAAGATGTCTCGTTCGTCCTAAATCAGCTATTTGCAGAAGTGTAAAACCCAAGTGCTCCGCCGGGGTCTTTGTGTATGACAAGGACAAGAATAGCACCACTGCTTCACAGAGATCATGTCGAAAGAGGAGATTACACCAGCCATGGTTAGGTTGTTCATTTAAAGCAGCACAGATGGCGCCTAACAGGTTGCGGGTCTACTTTGCCCTAGTGTTTGAGTCGATTAAGATGGACTCACAGATCGGTTAACCATCCTCCGGAAACGCTTGTCCAAACGCAGCGGAGTATTAAGCTGCTCGAGCCTAGCCCGCTAAGCAGGAAACCCTTTTCCCGGCTACATCCAGCTCCTACCAGAGCTGGGACCTACACAAGGGCAGCTGCACCTGTAGTAGTTACAGGTCAACTAAGACTAAGTTTAGCTACTCAACATGTTATTATTGATAAAACCTTCAGAGTTAGGTCCCTTGTCCTGCCACCTGATCTCGGGCATCCTACAAAGACAGGTCGAGTGGAAACGATTAAGCTGTCTGGTATGTCTGCTATACACTGTCCATGTCTCACAAGCATGCACCGGAGTGGATTACACTACAGCACGATACACTTTTACCTTGGTGGCGACATTGATGCCTTGTCGGTTCCAAATATGTGCTTGAGCCTTCCATACGCAGAACTCGCCTTAGCTCGCCTTAGCTCGCCTTGGCAATCCTATTATTGACATCAGACTCTACTTTGCTCTAGTGAGGGTACTGCTTAGGCAAGTGAACATAAGTAGGTATTTTGTAAAGGAACCCGCAGCACGGCCCAAGGCACCTGATGGTTGGACATCAGGTACAGGACACAGGACTCGGGTCCAGACATAGCTTTCTAGAAACAACAAACCCCAAATAGACAAACCCTGAAAGTCGCCGTATCCAGAGGTGGCAGGAATTGATTCAGGCTTCAGAGATGGAACTTCGGGAGGAACCTGCTCCTGGACGTCATCTATCATACACAACATGGAAGTCGCTGAACAGACTCCGAACTGGTGTATCACAGTGTAAGAGGAATATGAAGCGATGGGGATACACAGATGATGACACATGTGATTCGGGTGCAATCCAGGACTCAAACCACCTGATGACCTGTCCCAACCTCCAGAAAACATGCAATAGGTGCGACATACTGGAGGCAAATGACAAGGCAATCCATGTCGCTGAATACTGGGTGCAAGATATATAACGTGGTGCTTGGACACGGAAAGAAAGAAGAAAGACAGGAACCCCCTCAGTAAACTCTTCAGAAATGATGTTTTGTAAAGGTGTCGCCTCGAGAACCACATAATAAAAGAGGTTTTGTAAAGGTGTCACCTCGAGAACCACATAATAAAAGATGTTTTATAAAGGTGTCGCCTCGAGAACCACATAATAAAAGATGTTTTGTAAAGGTGTCGCCTCGAGAACCACATAATAAAAGATGTTTTGTAAAGGTGTCGCCTCGAGAACCACATAATAAACGATGTTTTGTAAAGGTGTCGCCTCGAGAACCATATAATAAAAGATGTTTTGTAAAAGTGTCGCCTCGAGAACCACATAATAAACGATGTTTTGTAAAGGTGTCGCCTCGAGAACCACATAATAAAAGATGTTTTGTAAAGGAGCCTTCAGAAACACTTAATAAAAGATATTCTGTAAAGGAGCCGCACCGATAAAGATTGACAAAAAGCAGCGAAAAACAAACAGAATGTCATAATATAACCAACAGCTTTACAATAACTGCGTTTCTACTGAGACATTTCAGATGCAACAAGACATCACATGGGATTGCAATTACCATGATTATGCAGTCTCCTTGATCGATTTTTTCAAGCCCAGTTAAGCGTTGAGTTTCTCTGCTTTATGGCAAGGGGGACTGGACAATGTATTGGTTCGTTGGTTTGTTGGTTTGTAAGATGGTCGGTTGGTCTTGTCGATCGGTCGGTTGGTTGGTTGGTTGGTTGCTAATGTCCACAATGGGTTGGTAACCTTTTTGTACGCCCTGAAAAGGACGGAACTTGTAGCAGAATGTAGTAGCTTTCCTGACATACCGAGCGTGCTGATGAAGTTACTGGGGTCCTCCAGGCGGTTGTCCAATGCTTAGCTTCATCTGCGTGTCACTCAGTACTACGGGGATCACATCGAACCTCACCTTGTTAGCCAGACTGTTGTCCTCGACTATAGCCATGCCGAAGTCGGATGCACTGGACCGACAGGCGAAAAATACCAACCATATTGCAACCAGCACCGCTTGGGGAATAGAGAAATCAGGCGACGAAAAAAACAACATTGGGACAGGAAAATGTGTTGAACACAGAAATATGAATATATTCCACGGACTTGTTTTTTTCAGGATAATGAATTCCAATTTCATGATTATCTTAACTGTTGTTCTTGCATATATAGGATAAGTATATTTATTCTTGTGTGCGTGCTGAAGAGGGTGTGAGATGGTGGGCTGCTGTAGTTTAATATACATTACGTGCGTGCTGAAGAGGGTGTGAGATGGTGGGCTGCTGTAGTTTAATATACATTACGTGCGTGCTGAAGAGGGTGTGAGATGGTGGGCTGCTGTAGTTTAATATACATTACGTGCGTGCTGAAGAGGGTGTGAGATGGTGGGCTGCTGTAGTTTAATATACATTACGTGCGTGCTGAAGAGGGTGTGAGATGGTGGGCTGCTGTAGTTTAATATACATTACGTGCGTGCTGAAGAGGGTGTGAGATGGTGGGCTGCTGTAGTTTAATATACATTACGTGCGTGCTGAAGAGGGTGTGAGATGGTGGGCTGCTGTAGTTTAATATACATTACGTGCGTGCTGAAGAGGGTGTGAGATGGTGGGCTGCTGTAGTTTAATATACATGACGTGCGTGCTGAAGAGGGTTAATCGGGGACCTCCAGGCGGTTGTGCTACGATTGACTACGGAGACCACGCCAATCCCGACGTCGGTAGACAGACTGTTATGAACCAGTCTGTGTTACGGGAGGACTGGGTGGACGTGTGATGGGATCTTTTTCCGTATGTTTTACCTGAGCCTCACTAAAGTTGGCTGATCAGTATGTTTTACCTGAGCCTCACTAAAGTTGACTGATCAGTATGTTTTACCTGAGCCTCACTAAAGTTGGCTGATCAGTATGTTTTACCTGAGCCTCACTAAAGTTGACTGATCAGTATGTTTTACCTGAGCCTCACTAAAGTTGGCTGATCAGTATGTTTTACCTGAGCCTCACTAAAGTTGACTGATCAGTATGTTTTACCTGAGCCTCACTAAAGTTGACTGATCAGTATGTTTTACCTGAGCCTCACTAAAGTTGACTGATCAGTATGTTTTACCTGAGCCTCACTAAAGTTGACTGATCAGTATGTTTTACCTGAACCTCACAAAAGTTGACTGATCAATATGTTTTACCTGAGCCTCACAAAAGTTGACTGATCAGTATGTTTTACATGGGCCTCATTAAAGTTGACTGATCAGTATGTTTTACCTGAGCCTCACTAAAGTTGCCTGATCAGTATGTTTTACCTGAGCCTTACTAAAGTTGACTGATCAATATGTTTTACCTGAGCCTCACTAAAGTTGACTAATTAGTATGTTTTACCTTAGCCTCACAAAAGTTGACTGATCAGTATGTTTTACCTGAGCCTCACTAAAGTTGACTGATCAGTATGTTTTACCTGAGCCTCACTAAAGTTGACTGATCAGTATGTTTTACCTGAGCCTCACTAAAGTTGACTGATCAGTATGTTTTACTTGAGCCTCACAAAAGTTGACTGATCAGTATGTTTTACCTGAGCCTCACTAAAGTTGACTGATCAGTATGTTTTACCTGAGCCTCACTAAAGTTGACTGATCAGTATGTTTTACCTGAGCCTCACTAAAGTTGACTGATCAGTATGTTTTACTTGAGCCTCACTAAAGTTGACTGATCAGTATGTTTTACCTGAGCCTCACAAAAGTTGACTGATCAGTATGTTTTACCTGATCCTCACTAAAGTTGACTGATCAGTATGTTTTACCTGAGCCTCACTGAAGTTGACTGATCAGTATGATTACCTGAGCCTCACTAAAGTTGACTGATCAGTATGTTTTACCTGAGCCTCACTAAAGTTGACTGATCAGTATGTTTTACCTGAGCCTCACTAAAGTTGACTGATCAGTATGTTTTACCTGAGCCTCACTAAAGTTGACTGATCAGTATGTTTTACCTGAGCCTCACTAAAGTTGACTGATCAGTATGTTTTACCTGAGCCTCACTAAAGTTGACTGATCAGTATGCTTTACCTGAACCTCACATAGACATCGCTTTAACACTAAAAACATAGACATCTTTTTAACACTAAAAGCATGGACATCTCTTAAACACTAAAAACATTGACATCTCACAAAGAACTACTGAACAGATATGTTAGTTAGGGTTAGGCAAAATATACTTGTCAAGACCCTCACCTCGGCTCCTTCGTTACCCTCCCTGGAAACGGGCTGTTTTTGTGGCAGGCTGGCAAATGATGTGAATGATCGACGTGATGTCTGTAGTAGTGAGCGACACGCAGATGAAGCCAAGCATATCACAACCGCCTGGAGGACTCCTGTCAACCTTCATTAGCACACTCGGTATGTGAAGAAAGCTACAACATCACGTCACTGAACGTCCTTTTTAGGGCGCACAAAAGAGTAAACCTACTCATAGTGGGCATTCAACAACAACAACACCGAGAACATGGGGATATCTTTAACAATGAGAACATGGGGACATCTTTAACAATGAGAACATGGGGACATCTTTAACCATGAGAAGATGGGGACATCTTTAACCATGAGAAGATGGGAACATCTTTAACTATGAGAAAATGAGGACATCTTTAACCATGATTAAATTGGGACATCTTTAACAATGAGAAAATGGGGACATCTTTAACACTGAGAACATGGGGACATCTTTAACACTGAGAACGTGGGGACATCTTTAACAATGAGAAGATGGGGACATCTTTAACACTGAGAACATGGGGACATCTTTAACATTTAGAACATGGATACATCTTTAACACTGAGAACATGGGGACATCTTTAATACTTAGAACATGGGGACATCTTTAACACTGAGAACATTGAGACATCTTTAACATTTAGAACATGGATACATCTTTAATACTGAGAACATGTGGACATATTTAACACTTCGAACATGTGGACATCTTTAATACTGAGAACATGGGGACATCTTTAACACTGAGAACATGGGGACATCTTTAACACTGAGAACATGGGGACATCTTTAACACTGAGAACATGGAGACATCTTTAACATTTAGAACATGGAGACATCTTTAATACTTAGAACATGGGGACATCTTTAATACTGAGAACATGTGGACATATTTAACACTTCGAACATGTGGACATCTTTAATACTGAGAACATGGGGACATCTTTAACACTGAGAACATGGGGACATCTTTAACACTGAGAACATGGGGACATCTTTAACACTGAGAACATGGAGACATCTTTAACATTTAGAACATGGAGACATCTTTAACACTTAGAACATGTGGACATATTTAACACTTCGAACATGTGGACATCTTTAATACTGAGAACATGTGGACATATTTAACACTTCGAACATGGGGACATCTTTAACAATGATAGCTATGACATGCCTTTAACACTGAGGTAATGAGCATCTCATCTTACATTGAGAACATGGACATCTCGTTAACACAGCAAGCATGGACATAATCTGCCTTTAAAATCCGTCCACGACTGAGAGAGTCGAGAGCGCAAATTCAATAAGTTTTCCAGCTAACGAGGGAACTCCATCAGCAAAATTTGCCTCTAAATTGCTTTCAAGCTTCCGGGGAGATGGGAAATGCACACAAATTTTACTCGTGGTATGCGTAAGCAAAAATCTAGAGGATGTCATACAAGAGATACTGCTACGTGGGATGAAGTGTTGTTGGGGTTGTTATTGTTATTGTTGAGAATGCTCATAATGAGTAAGTTTACTTTTTTGTGCGTCCTGAATAGGGTGGTTAGTGGCGGGTTGCAGTAGCTATCCTTAAATCCCGAATATGAAAATGAAGGTAGACCGGTCCTCCAAGCGGTTTTGCTATGTTAGCCTTTCTGCGTGTCACTCACTGCTTTGGGGATCACGTCGATCCCTTGCCCCGTTAACCAGGCTGCTATGAAAACAGCCCGTTTCTAGGGAGGGCTACAAGGAAGCCTGACCCTGACTAACATGTCTGATCAGTATGTTGTGCCTGACTCTGACTAACATGTCTGATCAATATGTTGTGCCTGACCCTGACTAACATGTCTGATCAGTATGTTGTCCCTGACCCTGACTAACATGTCTGATCAGTATGTTGTGTCTGACCCTGACTAACATGTCTGATCAGTATGTTGTGCCTGACCCTGACTAACATGTCTGATCAGTATGTTGTGCCTGACCCTGACTAACATGTCTGATCAGTATGTTGTGCTGACCAGGCGTTAGCCTTCTTTCTAGCGTTAAATGGTAAACAAGATAATTTAGCAAAGTGAAAGAACGACCTCCGTTTTAAAGGAAATATGAGGTGACGGAAGTCACTAAAAAACCGGTCACTCCAAACCACTGCATTAGAACGAATGGATTGAGACAAGGTAGCAGGTATAGATACCTGGGCACATACATAACATCAGATGGAAGATGCAGTTAGGAGTGGCTTTCAAATCGAACATGAACTTTTTGTTCTAGTTCTACCTGAATATCCCCCCCCCCTCTCTCTCTCTCTATGCATTACCTTTTTGTTCTAGTTCTACCTGAATATCCTCCCCCCCCCCCTCTCTCTCTCTATGCATTACCTTTTTGTTCTAGTTCTACCTGAATATCCCCCTCTCTCTCTCTATATGCATTACCTTTTTTGTTCTAGTTCTTCCTGAATATCCCCCCCCCCTTTCTCTCTCTCTCTATGCATTATCTTTTTGTTCTAGTTCAACCTGAATATCCCTCTCCCTTTCTCTCTCTCTATGCATTACCTTTTTGTTCTAGTTCTACCTGAATATCCCCCCTCTCTCTCTCTATGCATTTCATTTTTGTTCTAGTTCTACCTGAATATCCCTTCCTCCCCCCCCCCCCCCTCTCTCTCTCTATGCATTACCTTTTTGTTCTAGTTCTACCTGAATATCCCCCCTCTCTCTCTCTATGCATTACCTTTTTGTTCTAGTTCTATCTACCTGAATATCCCTCTCCCCCCCCCCCCCCTCTCTCTATGCATTACCTTTTTGTTCTAGTTCTACCTGAATATCCCTCTTTCCACCATCTCTCCCTATCCATTACTGAGTTGTATTACTTGGTTACGATAATCAGTCACATCGACAACTTCACCTCCGTCTTCTTCAATGTTTAATTCTGGTAGTTCATGATCCTTCAACTCAAAGAACTCGTGTGTCTGTTCGAATGCGGATAGTTCGAGACGCGTTCAAATGAAACAGGACCTAACACACTTTTGTCACCATACACTACCTGCATTCTGCGATGAATGCCAACTGGTCGACATCCTTCAGCTGTTAGAAACGGAATCCCCGCTCGCTGATCAACTCTGGACGGATTCCGTATCACACCCGCCATGTTTTCAACGGTCTGCTAAGGAAACTATGAGTCGGAGGATAATGAAATTGTGCAAACTTGACGGTCGATATGTGCTGTTTACATCAGAACTTACGTCATCATGCGCATCGTACGTATGTTCACTTAGTGAAGTTAGGTCCGGCTTCATTTGAACACGCCTCGTTCTTTGTGATCTACCCACGATGCTTACAATCATTTAAAAGACTGCGTTTCTTCAGTAAATCTTTTTAATGACCTGTCCAGGATCAGTTTAAATGTGATAGATTAACAGGTGGCAGTAATTGTGACTGTGTACACGACTCCAGCTCTCCAAGGGAAGTTGGTTTAACGAGTGAAAAAAGAGTCCACGCAAACGGACGTCTTGTCAAGTTGAATAAAACTTGTAAAAAGAGCAGAATAAAAAGATAAGTCTGGGGATATCGTGGACTAGTGGTTAAGTGACACGGCTCACAACCCTAATGTGCTGGGTTCGATCCCAATCACAGCACCGACCGTTACCCCGGGACATCAAACCCTTAGAAGATGCAATTGGGAAGCAGACGTTACATAAAATGAATGCTGAAGTGGGATGCACTGGGCCGACAGGCGCAAACTAAAAACGGCAGTGCAACGCAGAACCTCCTTGGGAACTAGAGGAATAAGGCGAACGAAAACAAGAAAAGATAAAGAACAAGTTGAACATAAAGAACAATAAAGATATGAAGATGTCTTTGTAGAAGAAGAAAAAGAATAATAACAATAAAGAAGCAAAGAATAAGAAGAAGATAGATGAAGAAGAAGAAGAAGAAGAAGAAGAAGAAGAAGAAGAAGAAGAAGAAGAAGAAGAAGAATGATATCAAGATGGCTATGTAGAAAAACAACAGTAACAATTAAGAAAAAGCTGAAGAATAAAGAAGAAGCAGATGAATACAAAGAAGACGAAGAAGAAGAAGAATAAGAAGAAGAAGAAAAAGAAGAAGAAGAAAAAAAGAAAAAAAAGAAAAAGAAGAAGAAAAAAAAGAAAAAGAAGAAGAAAAAGAAGAAGCACCCTATTTAGATGTCGTACGCGGACATAAGAAATAGTTAATTCTATATTTGTGTGTGCTTTTCTTGTTGTTTTATCTCCGTTACTTTTTGAGACTGTTTCGCTTTGAACAAACGAAACTATTTGACTGAACGAGCCAAGAAGCAGGAAGCATATCTTGACTTATCTGAATGATTGTTTGTTCTTTGTCTTGTTCTTCTGCAAATAGTGGTGATTGATTAATGCACTGAGACAATAGAATACAGTAGCCTTGTCCTGGGGGAAAGGGGGGGGGGGAGGGGGAGGGGGGGACGTAGGCAGAGATGGATGTATGCTTATCGTGTTGATGTCCAAGATTAGCAGAAAGATTAGCGAATCAGGGAAGAATGTGGGATTACATGTGCTTATGTTGTTTTGTCCGTCCATTTTTTTGCTAACGTCACTGGCAGCTTTTACCGGATTAGACTTGATGTACTGGAGTTATCCCACTTCGTTCAATTCGGTTTGACATTTATTTTTTCTTCCTGCAATGGAGCCAGTAAAACTTCATCCACGACGGTATTATGTGATATGGATGCGGTCATACTAACTTTAAAAATGGGGCAGCTCTACTAGTCCAGGACCTTTCTTCTATCCACTCCCGCGGATATGCCTATTTAAGTTGACACCACCACCCCCCCCCCACCCCCCCCCCCCCCCCCCCCCCGCCACTCGGCAAAGGAGGAGACTTTCTCCAACGGCTGCTCTTAAACGTCATCCAGAATAGCATTAGCGATTTAGACAGCTAGTTTGGTAGTTATTTGGTTGGTAGGATGGTTGGTCGATTGGTTGGTTAGTTGATTGGTTGATCGGTTGATAGATTGATTAGATGGATGGTTGATTTGTTGGTTGGATGATTGGTTGGTCGGTTGGTCGACTGGTTGATTGGTAGGCTAGTTGGTTGGTTGGTTAGTTGGTCCCTACCTATGCAGACCAAAGAGATGCAGTCTGGCTTGGGGGAGCGAACATGCTCGAAAAGATGTGGGGGACCGGCGAAGTCCTGAAACGCACAGTCTCCTCCGTGAACCACACCGGACTAGAAACGTAGCATCAGTTGATCGAAGAATAAGAAAAAAAAGAAGAAGAAGAAGAAGAAGAAGAAAAAGAAGAAGAAGAAGAGGAAGAGGAAGAAGTAGAAGAAGATTGGTTGGTCGGTTGGATGGTTGGTTGATTGGATGATTGGTTGATCGGCTATTGGTTGATTTGTTGATCGATTGATTGGTTGGATGATTAGTTGATTGATTGGATGATTGGTTGGTTGGTAGATTAGCTGGTTGGATGGTTGGTTGGTTGATTTGTTAGTTGATTTTTTTGTGTGTGTAGATTAGTTGATTTGTTGATCGGTTGGTAGGTTGATTGAATGAATGATTAGTTGATTCATTTGTCGATTGGTTGGTTGGTTGGTTGGTAAATTAGTTGACTGGTTGGTCAGTTGGTTGGTAGATTGGTTGGTAGGTTAGTTGGTTGGAAGGTTAGTTGGTTGGTTGCTGATTGGTTGGTCGGGGGTACATTGGTTAGTTGCTGATTGGTTGGTAGATTGGTTGGTAGATTAGTTGTTTGATAGGTTAGTTGATTGGTTGGTAGGTTAGTTGGTTGGTTAGTTGGTTAGTTGGTTGGTAGGTTAGTTGGTTAGTTGGTAGGTTAGTTGGTTGGTTAGTTGGTTAATTGGTTGATTAGTTGGTTAGTTGGTTGGTAGATTAGTTGGTTGGTTGGTAGGTTAGTTGGTTGGTTAGTTGGTTAATTGGTTGATTAGTTGGTTAGTTGGTTGGTAGGTTAGTTGGTTGGTTGGTAGGTTAGTTGGTTGGTTAGTTGGTTGTTGGTTGGTAGGTTAGTTAGTTGGTTGGTAGGTTAGTTGGTTGGTTAGTTGGTTAGTTGGTTGATTAGTTAGTTAGTTGGTTGGTAGGTTAGTTGGTTGGTTTGTTGGTTGATTGGTTGGAAGATTGGTTGGTTGGTAGGTTAGTTGGTTGGTTGCTGATTGGTTGGTCGGGGGTACATTGGTTAGTTGCTGATTGGTTGGTAGATTGGTTGGTAGATTAGTTGTTTAGTAGGTTAGTTGGTTGGTTGGTAGGTTAGTTGGTTTGTTTAGTTGGTTGGTAGGTTAGTTGGTTGGTTGGTAGGTTAGTTGGTTGGTTAGTTGGTTAGTTGGTTGGTAGGTTAGATGGTTGGTTGATAGGTTAGTTGGTTGGTTAGTTGGTTAATTGGTTGGTAGGTTAGTTAGTTGGTTGGTAGGTTAGTTGGTTGGTTAGTTGTTTGGTAGGTTAGTTGGTTGGTTCGTAGGTTATTTGGTTGGTTAGTTGCTTGGTTGGTAGGTTAGTTGGTTGGTTGGTAGGTTAGATGGTTGGTTAGTTGGTTGATTAGTTGGTTAGTTGGTTGGTAGGTTAGTTGGTTGGTTGGTAGGTTAGTTGGTTGGTAGGTTAGTTAGTTGGTTGGTAGGTTAGTTGGTTGGTTAGTTGGTTAGTTGTTTGGTAGGTTAGTTGGTTGGTTGGTAGGTTAGTTAGTTGGTAAGTTGGTTAGTTGTTTGGTAGGTTAGTTGGTTGGTTGGTAGGTTAGGTAGTTCGTTAGATTTGTTGGTTGGTTGGTAGGTTAGTTGGTAGGTTAGTTGGTTAGTTGGTTGGTTAGTTGGTTGATTAGATTAGTTGTTTAGTAAGTTAGTTGGTTGGTTGGTAGGTTAGTTGGTTGGTTGGTAGGTTAGTTGGTTGGTTAGTTGGTTATTGGTTGGTTAGTTGGTTAGATTAGTTGGTTGATTAGTTGGTTAGTTAGTTGGTTAGTTGGTTGGTTGGTAGGTTAGTTGGTAGGTTAGTTGATTGGTTAGTTGGTTAGTTGGTTGATTAGATTAGTTGGTTGATTAGATTTGTTGGTTGATTAGATTAGTTGGTTGATTAGATTAGTCGGTTGATTAGATTAGTTGGTTGATTAGATTAGTTGGTTAGTTGGTTGATTAGATTAGTTGGTAGGTTAGTTGGTTGGTTGGTAGGTTAGTTGGTTGGTTAGTTGGTTGGTAGGTTAGTTGGTAGGTTAGTTAGTAGGTTAGTTGGTTGGTAGGCTAGTTGGTTGATTATATTAGTTGTTTGGTTGGTTAGATGGTAAATTAGTTGCTAATTACAATCGATGATTGTGACATCACCAGACGGTTTAGCCTTGATGATGTAACTTGCCGTATTTTGAGATTTTAGGGAGTAAATGCTGCGCTGGTCACCAACCTCACTATCTGGTCCCAAGCTACCTTGGACAAGTCGCAAGACATAAGTCAAGACGACTGGAGGTAACTCTGTATGCAGCATGCATTTTAGTTACACCTCCTTTGAGAACAAGGATGGTTTAAAACATCCGGGTTTAGATTGCCCGCCGTTTCCGTTCATCGCTCTGAGAGGCAGAGTGCCTTGCATCTCGACTACAGCGACCCATTATATTAATAATTCCTTAACATATCAAGTTCAATTTTTGCACGAACCACCATTTTCATGATGACCTTAGTGTAATACACAGAAATACCATGAAGACTGAATTTTAAAAACAAACGTTTTCTTTGTCTTTCCTTATGAGATCTATAGCTATCGTTTGAACACAGAACACGTTTTACAGTACTATTATTAATTGATAATATTTTATGAGCCGGAAGAGTGTTATCATTTATCAAATTATATATTTTTTTTAAAATGGGAATTCATGTTTATAATAAATGGCATCCCATATTCGTCCATAATAACATTATCTTCAATACAACTGGTTATTCACTCCACAAGAGATTAGATCTTGCGAATACTGAATTCTCGCACAATTCCTCAAAACATAACTAAGCACAGGAGCAAAGAAGTGATAGTCAAACTGTATAAAGCATTAGTTAGACCTAGACTGGAGTACTGTGTACAGGTGTGGAGTCCTTATCGTAGAGGGGACATAAACATGCTGGAAAGGATGCAAAGAAGAGCGACAAAACTGATAGTGGGATTCCAGAATTAGAGAAAGACTCGGAAAAACCAGCCTACAGTGTCTAGAAAAGAGAAGAATTCGAGGTGACAATACGGGTTTATAAGATGATCAAAATAAATAATAAATTAGACTGTAACAAGGTGTTTTTTTAAATACAACCACCTACAAAAACAAGAGGGCACAGCTACAAATTAATTTAAGAAAGGTCCAGATTAAATATTCGCCTGTTGTTCCTTGTCGTCACAGCGAGTGTGACGGCTGTCTGGTCTGTTGTTTCTTGTCGCACCATCGAGTGTGACGGCTGGCCTGTTGTTTCTTGTCACACCATCGAGTGTGACGGCTGGCCTGTTGTTTTTTGTCGCACCATCGAGTGTCACTGCTGTCTGGTCTGTTATTTCTTGTCGCCCCATCGAGTGTGATGGCTGATATTATTTGTGTTGGTATGCGCGCATGCGTGTCCAGTGCGTGTGTTTGTGGGTTGGTGCGAGTATAACACATCGATTTATGTATCTAGAATTGGAATAAAAAGATTGTTTACTTCTTCTTTTGTTTACTACTTTTTCATGAAACGTTGCGGGTTGTAGTAGCTTTCCTCACATCCCGAGCGTGCTGATGAAGGTGTATCAGCGAGCGGTGATTCGGTTTCTAACAGCTGAAGGATGCCGACCAGTTGATATTCATCGCATAATGCAGGCAGTGTATAGGTGACAAAAGTGTGGAGAGAGTGTAAGCTTCGACGACGGTCCACTCGAATTGCTTCAGCAATTTTGGCGATGGTAGCTTCTGACGCAACAATATGAGCCTGACCTGGTCTGAGAAGATCTTTTGTTAACTCGCGTCCTTATTTTAACATCGTTGTCCAGTTCTTCACTGTTGCCTTCGACACACTGTTGTCACCATACACTGCCTGCATTATGCGATGAATGTCAACTGGTCGACACCGTTCGGCTGAACATTTCCATTTGAACACCTTTCGTAGAACAGGGGCAAGTATGCTCGCGCACGTACACACAAATAACACGATGTAACGGGACCAGAAGTGTCACCGAATTGTATTATCGGCACGCGGGAGGCACGAGCGATGTCCAGGCTCATTGGACATTCATACAAGCAGGGTTCACCAAGCCTCACTGACCATTTGCTTTAATCTTATGACATTCACAAATATCACTAAAGCTGACATTTTTAGGATAACGAATGGCCGTCGGATTTATTTGTTTATTTCCTCTGTGTTTGTTTCATGCTGCAAAAACTCTACTTCTTTGTCTCTGTCCAGTGTGCGTGTTCGCTGCTGTCAATGCATGTCCATTTCCCACCCCCCCCCCCCCCCCACCCCCAAATACACAAATTCCAACACGATTAACCATAAAATGGCGCCAGCACGGCTGGAGCAGAAAGAGATCTCCCTTTATCGAACGTTCATGTCCAGTCCGTTAATTCTGAAGCTGCCGATATTTTGTCCTCGCCGATAGAATATTTGGGTCATATGATCAGACAGTATGCCTCCTACATAATATCTGTTAGCTGATAAAGCTGTTGAAGTGTTCAAGTGATAAAAATGTCAAGGCCACTTGATAATTAGATTCCATGTATTATTAACATATATGTATAAACACTGACAAACACGTATGTATGTATGTATGTATATATGTATGTATGTATGTATGTATGTATGTATGTATGTATGTTTGTATGTATGTACGTACGTACGTACTTATCGATCTATCGATATATCTATCTATATTTCTATCTATCTATCTATCTATCTATCTATCTATCTATCTATCTATCTATCTATCTATCTATCTATCTATCTATCTATCTATCTATCTATCTATCTATCTATCTATCTATCTATCTATCTATCTATGTCTTTATGTATGTATATCTATGTATGTATGTAAGTCTTTATGTATTAATATCTTTTCTAACAATAGCTAGGGGACCGTATTACACAGCCTGAATTACAGCATGTAAGCTATTAATACCGCCTTGGTGGGGGGGGGGGGGGGTTGGGGGGGGAATAAAGAAAAAATTGTTTAGATAATAAATACATACACGGTAGGACAAAAAGCGCTAGTCTGCTCATCTGTGACGAATAACATTTTTTGCCTGACGAGTAACAATGTGTGCGTGACGAGTAACAATTTGTGCGTGACGAGTAACAATTTCTGTGTGTCGAGTAACAAATTTTTGCGCGTCGAGTAACAATTTTTCAGTGGCGAGTAAAAAATGTCGTTTTTAATTATTCATTACTTTTTAAATTGTTTCTACATAACGACTCTAGCATGATTATTAATGATATTACGGTTCGAATAGATTCTACATAAACTAGTTCATGATGGTGAATGCCAATTCTACCAACAAAGTTCAAGGACACACACGCCATGTTTATGGCAACAGTGCATTTTTTTCTTAAGAAAAATAAACTAATGCTGTGTAACTAATACAATATATTTTGGTTTTTGCACTCTTTTTTTTCAAAAGATTTAAAGTTCAATAAGTGCTTAGTTTAAATTTGTTAACATAAATTGTATGACTGCAGTCTGACCATGCTGAATGGTGATTTTTTTGACTGACAGATAAACCATTCTAAAATGTGTCCCACATTGTATATATATATATATATATATATATATATATATATATGTATATATATATATATATATATATATATATAGTGATTCTTGGACGAAGTGTTTAAGCCGTCGGCCTTGTAATCAGGTGGTGTGGGTTCGACTTCGGACTCCTTTTCACGGGTGTTTGATGCGGAGTCCCCTGCAACTCGTAGTCGCCCCCTTGTCGTATTGTTCTTAACTTGCCACTGGGGTCGGGTGGCACTAGACGAGAGAGTGAGGATAAAAAGTAGCGCAGTTCATCCTTACTAAAAATAGCGCTAGCAAAATTAATTTTGCCATCATCGTCTACGATGGACGGCGGCCTTTCCTTTTGATATGTATATATATCCAGATTTATGAAACGCAAATGACACAGTGATACTATCAAGAAGTGCAGAAGGGCTAGAGCAGCTAATGTCAGCCGTAAATGTATATAGTAAAGATCAAAACCTGTACATAAACATAAATAAAACAAAGATAATGACCACCGACAAAACACAATGTCAGTATAAATTTACAGTGGGTGGTGAGGAAATAGGTCAGGTCACACATTTTGAATAATTGGGCTCTAGAATTGACAAAAAAATAAATCAGAGATTGAACAGCCTGAATAAATTATGGCAAAGCACCAACGAAATGATAAAAGTAAAAGTCTTGAGAGCCTGTGTTTTTCCTGTGGCAGCTTATGGCTGCGAATCATGGACGATTACCAAAACTTCCAGACAAAGAATCGAATCCTTCGAGTTAAAATGTTACAGAAAGATCCTCAGAATACCCTGGACAGAGAAAAGAACAAATGTATACATTCGGCAAGAGTTGAGCATAGAGGAGAACTGGTTTATCAATTCCATTTTGGCCAGAAACTACAAATACTTTGGTCAGATCAAGAGACACAACGGTCTTGAGAGAACGGTGATGGAAGGTATGGTGCCAGGCAAAAGAGGAAGGTAGACCAAGAAGACGATGACATCAAGATATCCAGGAATGTCTGGGTATGACTGTGGTGGAGGCTGGAGTTTTGGCAAGGGAAAGAGTTTCTTTCAGACAGACTGAGATGGGAGCCACGTTCTATAAAGGGAACGAGTTTCTTTCAGACAGACTGAGATGGGAGCGACGTTCTATAAAGGGAACGAGTTTCTTTCAGACAGACTGTGATAGGAGCGACGTTCTATAAAGGGAACGAGTTTCTTTCAGACAGACTGTGATGTGAGCGACGTTCTATAAAGGGAACGAGTTTCTTTCAGACAGACTGTGATGGGAGCGACGTTCTATAAAGGGAACCAGTTTCTTTCAAACAGACTGTGATGGGAGCGACGTTCTATAAAGGGAACGAGTTTCTTTCAGACAGACTGTGATGGGAGCGACGTTCTATAAAGGGAACGAGTTTCTTTCAGACAGACTGTGATGGGAGCGACGTTCTATAAAGGAAACGAGTTTCTTTCAGACAGACTGTGATGGGAGCGACGTTCTATAAAGGGAACGAGTTTCTTTCAGACAGACTGTGATGGGAGCGACGTTCTATAAAGGGAACGAGTTTCTTTCAGACAGACTGTGATGGGAGCGACGTTCTATAAAGGGAACGAGTTTCTTTCAGACAGACTGTGATGGGAGCGACGTTCTATAAAGGGAACGAGTTTCTTTCAGACAGACTGTGATGGGAGCGACGTTCTATAAAGGGAACGAGTTTCTTTCAGACAGACTGTGATGGGAGCGATGTTCTATAAAGGAAACGAGTTTCTTTCAGACAGACTGTGATGGGAGCGACGTTCTATAAAGGGAACGAGTTTCTTTCAGACAGACTGTGATGGGAGCGACGTTCTATAAAGGGAACGAGTTTCTTTCAGACAGACTGTGATGGGAGCGACGTTCTATAAAGGGAACGAGTTTCTTTCAGACAGACTGTGATGGGAGCGACGTTCTATAAAGGGAACGAGTTTCTTTCAGACAGACTGTGATGGGAGCGACGTTCTATAAAGGGAACGAGTTTCTTTCAGACAGACTGTGATGGGAGCGACGTTCTATAAAGGAAACGAGTTTCTTTCAGACAGACTGTGATGGGAGCGACGTTCTATAAAGGGAACGAGTTTCTTTCAGACAGACTGTGATGGGAGCGACGTTCTATAAAGGGAACGAGTTTCTTTCAGACAGACTGTGATGGGAGCGACGTTCTATAAAGGGAACGAGTTTCTTTCAGACAGACTGTGATGGGAGCGACGTTCTGTAAAGGGAATGCTACATGATGATGATGATATACATAAATATATAAGTGTACCGAAAACAACAGTGAAGAACTGGACAACGATATTTAAAACGAACGTGAGCTAACGAAAGATCGTCCGAGACCAGATCAGGAGCATATTGTCAGAAAATGTCATCGTCAAAATATATGCAGCACATTGGGTGGACCGTCGCCGGAGCTTAAGTTCGCCACACTTTTGTCACCATACAATATCTGGGATCAAGATGCTGAGTAGCGCATGAGCTGCAGCAGTGGTCAGCAACTCGTAGTCAGGGCCAACGAACCAGAGCTGCTAAGACCCTTCTGCACCTCCACGCGGTGATCCTGGATAACAGGCTGCAGCAAGGCAGACTGGCTAAGGAGAAGTGCTAACCCGGCACTCAAAAAATGCTTGCTGAGGTCGGATGTTTTGGACCGAAAGGTGCAAATATCGCAGTCAAGCTGTAAACTACGACACAACGCATTCCGTTCTCTGGACTACATTCTGCTACTTAAGCCCTTTCAGTGTTTGGTAGTGGGAGATTGATAATGAACGAAGCCTAGCCATACACTGTCTGCATTCTGCGATAAAAGTCAACTGCTCGACATCCTTCAATTGTTAGAAACCAAATCACCGCTCGCTGATTAACTCTAGATGGATTCCGTATCACACCCGCCATGTTTTCAACGGTATGCTGAGGAAAGTATGAGTCAGAGGATAATCAAACTTTGCAAATTTGACGGTTGGTATGTGCTGTTTTCATCAGAAGTGAAGTCATCGTGCGCATCGCACGTATACGCACCTGGTGCAGTTAATTTGAACACGCCTCGTATGATTAAACATGTATTAGGGGGATCTTGGTGTTCATTCAAGAACATTGTGTGCCCTATGCCAGGAAGCCAAATGTCGTCTAAACTCGTCTCTGTCCTTTGTCTTTGAGTACCATGCCGGACCAAGGTCCTGTCAAAGGCTATCCATCCATCTCTGTGACCAAGGTCCTGTCAAAGGCTATCTCTCCATCTCTGTGACCAAGATCCTGTCAAAGGCAATCTCTCCATCTCTGTGACCAAGGTCCTGTCTAAGGTCATCTCTCCATCGCTGTGACCAAGGTCCTGTCAAAGTTCATCTCTCCATCTCTGTGACCAAGGTCCTGTCAAAGGCTTTCTCTCTATCGCTGTGACCAAGGTCCTGTCAAAAGTCATATCTCCATCTCTGTGACCAAGGTCCTGTCAAAGGCAATCTCTCCATCTCTGTGACCAAGGTCCTGTCTAAGGTCATCTCTCCATCGCTGTGACCAAGGTCCTGTCAAAGGCTTTCTCTCTATCGCTGTGACCACGGTCCTGTCAAAAGTCATCTCTCCATCTCTGTGACCAAGGTCCGGTCAAAAGTCATCTCTCCATCTCATTGATGGACGTCCGGGGCGACGAGTATAGGTGTAGGACCACCATGACGTCACTTGACGTGTCCATCTATTGTCAAGCATACGTACCACCTGGCCTGCCCACCTGTACTTTTATCAATATCGTATCCACGACGCCATTGAAGCAGGTTGGACTCCTAGTGACGGTGTTGCAAATGTGGTCTCGTAGTGAAAGTGACAGTAGTACGTTCCATTGCTGGTTGAGTAGCTTGGAGCTGCGCCATGTCACTTGTTCATATGTTCCACGTCTCGCAGCCATATACCATAGCTGAAATGATCAAATGGTATATAATATATATATTTTCGTCGTTCGTTCTCAAACTCCCGCTACCAAGCCCTGGCCGTTCTCAACCTCCCGCTACTAAGCCCTAAACGTTCTCAATCTCTCGCTACCAAACCCTAAACGTTCTCAATCTCCCGCTACCAAGCCCTAAACGTACTCAGTCTCCCGCTACCAAGCCCTAAACGTTCTCAATCTCCCGCTACAAAGCCCTAAACGTTCTCAAACTCCCGCTACCAAGCCATGAAAAGAACTTTGCAAGTTGCATAATGTAGTCCGGAGAACGGAAAACATTGTGTCGTAATTTACATCTTGACTGCGATACTTGCAAATTTCGGTCCGACACATCCGACTTCAGCATGACATTTTTGGGTACCGGGTTAGCCTTCCCTCTTCGGTCCCTTCTCCTTAGCCATTCTGGGTACCGTGTTAGCCTTCCCTCTTCGGTCCCTTCTCCTTAGCCAGTCTGGGTACCGTGTTAGCCATCCCTTTTCAGTCCCTTCTCTTTAGACAGTCTGAGTACCGGGTTAGCCTTCCCTCTTCGATCCCTTCTCCTTAGCCAGTCTGGGTACCGGGTTAGCCTTCCCTCTTCGGTCCCTTCTCCTTAGCCAGGTTGGGTACAGTGTTAGCCATCCCTTTTCAGTCCCTTCTCTTTAGCCAGTCGGAGTACCGGGTTAGCCTTCCCTCTTCGATCCCTTCTCCTTAGCCAGTCTGGGTCCCGGGTTAGCCTTCCCTCTTCGGTCCCTTCTCCTTAGCCAGTCTGGGTACCGTGTTAGCCATCCCTTTTCAGTCCCTTCTCTTTAGACAGTCTGAGTACCGGGTTAGCCTTCCCTCTTCGATCCCTTCTCCTTAGCCAGTCTGGGTACCGGGTTAGCCTTCCCTCTTCGGTCCCTTCTCCTTAGCCAGGTTGGGTACAGTGTTAGCCATCCCTTTTCAGTCCCTTCTCTTTAGCCAGTCTGAGTACCGGGTTAGCCTTCCCTCTTCGATCCCTTCTCCTTAGCCAGTCTGGGTACCGGGTTAGCCTTCCCTCTTCGGTCCCTTCTTCTTAGCCAGTCTGGGTACCGGGTTAGCCTTCCCTCTTCGATCCCTTCTCCTTAGCCAGTCTGGGTACCGGGTTAGCCTTCCCTCTTCGGTCCCTTCTCCTTAGCCAGTCTGGGTACCGGGTTAGCCTTCCCTCTTCGATCCCTTCACCTTAGCCAGTCTGGGTACCGGGTTAGCCTTCCCTCTTCGGTCCCTTCTCCTTAGCCAGTCTGGGTACCGGGTTAGCCTTCCCTCTTCGGTCCCTTCTCCTTAGCCAGTCTGGGTACCGGGTTAGCCTTCCCTCTTCGATCCCTTCTCCTTAGCCAGTCTGGGTACCGGGTTAGCCTTCCCTCTTCGGTCCCTTCTCCTTAGCCAGTCTGGGTACCGGGTTAGCCTTCCCTCTTCGGTCCCTTCTCCTTAGCCAGTCTGCTCTGTTACAGCCTGTTATCTATGATCACCGCGTGGAGGTGTAGAAGGGTCTTGGCAGCTCTGATGTCCACGGTGATTTGAACCCTTGACCTTCCAACACCCGAGGCGAACACATTACCTCGAGATCACTTGGTCTCCCAAGTATTACAAATAGTATTTCACTGAATACGTGATAATCACATAACACCGGAACAGTTGGAAGGCTCGACAAGCCAGGGAAGACATTGTCCAGTCGACTGAGATAGCTTGACAAAAATCTCTCAGATACGCCGCTTTGTTGCTAGGATACAATGTCGCCACCTGGGCAGAACGGCTTTCAATCTCTTAAGTGCTCCTTATCTGTCTAACGTTCTGTTGTGTCATGTTTGTGTTTTATTAGGACTTTGAAAAATACTGCTGTTTGTCATCATTGGGGGCGTTATCACCTACACTTCAGCATTGTGTTCGCCTTGTTTTGGGAGTTATTGCGTTTTCAGGATAACAAAGATTGGATGAAGTGTTCTTCTTCTTCTTCTTCTTCTTCTTCTTCTTCTTCTTCTTCTTCTTCTTCTTCTTCGTACGCTGTCAAACGTCAACCTGTATTTTTTCGAAAAAAGCAGCGGTCATCATGAGGCTGTCGACACTGCCATAGATCTTGTCTAGTGTTGCCACTGGTGATGGCTACATGTGCTTTCTCTGGTCCTCGTATGTCGGGCAGTTTTGCAGCAGGTGTTCATCGGTCATTTTCCCGGTACCACAAGTGCATTCGTCAGTGCGCCTATCTTCAGTTTATTGAATAGGTGGTACCTCAGTCTGTTGTGGCCTGTGCGGAGTCTGAAGACCACGACCTGCTCTCTTCTGTTTAACTGGTAATAGGCATCGTTTTTGTGTAGCCAGTATGTTCTGTTTCCTATTTGGCCATGTATCTGGCTCTAATAAGCCTTTTGGACTCTTCGTAGGTCACACTAGAATCTGGTTGTGGTAGTCTTGCACCTTCTTTTGCCAGTCTGTCTGCCTCCTCGTTGCCTTGGATGATACAGTGGGATGGAACCCACTGTACCACTACTCTTTTTGGTGCGGACTACTGACATAGTTGACAGAGTACCGCTCTTAAATCATTAAGTTCAGCATTTTTCTGGCTTTTTAGTGCTGTGACTACGGCCAGGGCATCTGTAAACAGGACTATCTGGCTTTCATTTCTTTTGCCTGTCAGCATTGCTTCTACTGCAGCCCTCAGTGCCTCTGCCTCCGCTCTGAAATTGCTGGATGAAGTGTTCAATAGTCCAATGAACTCACAGTTGTGAGAAGAATTGATTAATCATTATCTTTATACATTTTGAAAGGATTATATAACATGCAATCAGCATCATTGAAAAGTCAATATAACTCACAACGACCAATCAGTCAGAATGTTTTTAAGTGACTGAATAAAAGTAAACATGTACACAAAAAGCATTTAAACAATTACTAATAATGAGGACTTTCAGTTTTGATTTAATTGCTGGTAACATTTGTGAAATAAGACAAATACTAGATGGTATGCCTTAGAAAGCTATAGTACACAGATACAATGGATAAAGAGCCAGGGCCGCCCACGCAAAAGATGGAGAGCAGAAATAAAAGAAGCACTGAAGTTCTCCATGTATGATGAGTCCCGTTCGAATTCCGTAAGTTTCAAGTGACCCCTGGTCTCACGGGAGGTACGACCAGAAATCCTGCACCCCTAGCTACCTCCATTTGTCTCGACCAATAGTCTTGCCACTGATCCAAGGTAGCTCGGGATAAGAGTAAGATTGATGACCAGCGCATTTCCTCCCTCACTATAACCCAAATACATCGCACATCACATTATGAAGACAAAACCATCTGATGTTGTGGCCGTCATCATTTCATGATGGCCAATAAAATAAGGCACAAGAAGAGGAAAGCGAAAAGAATAAAAGGAAAAAGAAAAATAAGTTTCATAAACAATTTTCTAAACATGATATGGTCCACTTGAATCCTGGGATTCAATCACGCAATGAACCTTAATTACAGGAAGCCAAATTTGTTTTAATATATGTTACGGCAAATGTTTATTTTGAAAAGAGTCTCCAAAAATAATTGTACACTGACGTCTTCAGAAATATATATATATATACACTTTCATTCGTACATGCTTATATGTGTACATGTTTGTCGACGATATGCATACATACATTTATACATGTACATTTTATTTCATTGGTACCGTACGCATCATTGTAAAGGGTGAGAAAGATTGATAATATTTAGAATACAGATACAATTATATGGTGGCTACAGGACAGCGCAATCCTCAGAAAAAATATGTTGTTTCTTCTTCTTCTTCCTCATTCGTCTTCAGACCTCAACGTCAGTGACTCTAACGTAGGCAGCAGTCGACTCAAGGCTCTGCACACTTCCGAACAGCTTCTCGGGGAAGGACACTGGCTGTTGCCAAATGCTACTTCTTTTGTCGGTATACAGTGGACAGGACTGTAAAATATGTTCTGCCTTCATGGGGGCTGTACCACAGGCACAAAGGTCTGTAGTGCCAATCTTTATCTTATTGTATAGATGACATCCAAGTCTGTTGTGACCTGTGCGTAGCCGGAGAATTATCACCTGGTCTCGCCTGGAGAGTTGATGGTAGGCTTAAATTTGTAGTATTATCATCATCATCAAGTGCCGTCTCCGCATAGAAGGTCGAAGGTAATAGATCTCCAGCCGTCTCTGTCCCGTCACAGGCTGCTACACTTAGTCAAACTATGTCCTGACCACATCTTGCTGCTGTCTGTCCATCTTCCTCTCGTCCTCCACTCTGATCGTCAATATAACTTTCAGCAGACTGTCATGTCGCTTGACCTGACAAAAATTTGTTTTTGTTCTGCTTTTTATTTTTTTAAATTTTATAGAGGTATCTTCTCTACATTAAGTTGTTCCAGAACCTCGCTATGTCTTTCTTATCTTTCCTAGAAACTGGTCCGTCTTCTGAGACTCACATTTGAAAACAAAATGCTGCTTGAATCTGTGTCTGTCCTTCACCTAGAACGTGGTGCATCTCTTCATCTGGTCGGCAGGTGATCGAGGAGACAGCTGTAGTTGTATGGTCCCAGAATGACACCATAATCTTATATAAAGCTGCTAAATATTACATTTCCATTTATGGTAGTCTATCTAGGATAGAATCGCCATCAATCGCACGGACTGGCGTAGCACTCTTGCCGAGGGTGTTCAGAGAAGATCGCTCCGCAAGTCTGCTCACATCAGCCCTTCTTCAACCCCTGTGATATGGAGGTGTCCTATTTCATTGTACTATATGTGACAGACAATTCAGGGCTCTGATTGGATTACTTCTTCTTCTTCTTCTTCTTCTTCTTCTTTTTCTTCTTCTTCTTCGTACGCTGGTTACAGCGATATACGTTGCACTGTTTTACTTTGTTAAGCCTGTGGCCCAGTACATCCGATTTCAACAGGCATTTCTGTAGGGATGCCGTCCTTAGCCTTTGGCTGTCCCCAGCCTATCTGCAAAGCAGCAGTTGTTTTTGGTCAGAGTTTTCTCTCTTAGGGAAGTTGTCTTGCAGGACTATCGAGTCTTCCCCATTCGTGTCTATAGGGTGTGGCAATGATATGATATGATATAACGGAAGAGAGGCAGTCCAGTGTGTCTGTGTCCCAGGATCGTCACGTCCTGCCTGAAACGTAGCATATGCATGTGAGTGAGGTATCTCCTTGCTTCTTTTATTTTCTCGGCTCATCTGCAGTGATGGTACGCCTTGCATTCCCCGCCACCTGGGAGGATTGGATTATTTAACCATCTTCGTACAATGAACGTTGACAAAGTAGTCCTCATCGATACGATGGTCGAACACCCCAACACCTTCTCGAAAATATATCGTCAAGTCCGTCCTATTGTATGGCTCTGTGACTTGAGAAAACAACTCTAATGTCAAGTCCGTCCTATTGTATGGCTCTGTGACCCGGGGGAACAACTCTAATGTCAAGTCCGTCCTATTGTATGGCTCTGTGACTTAAGGGAACAACTCTAATGTCAAGTCCGTCCTATTGTATGGCTCTGTGACCCGGAGGAACAACTCTAATGTCAAGTCCGTCCTGTTGTATGGCTCTGTGACTTGAGGGAACAACTCTAATGTCAAGTCCGTCCTGTTGTACGGCTCTGTGAAGTAAGGAACAACGAAAAGCACAACTAAAAAGGTGCAAACTTTCATCAATGGATGCTCGCAACAATTTGAGGGTATCGAATGGAACGATAAAGTCACTGATAGAACTTTGTGAAATAACCGGAGTCGTCTGCTGGAGATTTTGTGTATAACAAGGACAAGAACAGTACAACTGCTCCCACAGAGAGCATGTCGTAAAAGGCAGCTATCTGTGTGACGTGGCATAACACCAGCCATGGTTAGGTGGTTTGTTAAGAGCTGCACAGATGACGACTTACAGGATGTGGATCTACTTTGCTCTAGTGTTTGAGTGTATTAAGATTGACTCGCACATCAGCTATATCACCCTCCAGGAAACTGGTTGTATACAGACTCTGCAATCTTCTGAATCAGTATAAAGATTATACGTTTAGTTAAGATGCCAGTGGACTAGAAGTTAAGAGAAGGCGTTGGAGAAAATGAAGATGCCAGTGGGACTGGAAGTAAAGAGAAGGCTTTGGAGAAAGTGAAGATGCCAGTGGGACTGGAAGTAAAGAGAAGGCTTTGGAGAAAGTGAAGATGCCAGTGAACTAGAAGTTAAGAGAAGGCGTTGGAGAAAATGAAGATGCCAGTGAACTAGATGTAAAGAGAAGGCGTTGGAGAAAGTGAAGATGCCAGTGGCCTAGAAGGAAAGAGAAGGCGTTGGAGAAAGTGAAGATGCCAGTGAACTAGATGTAAAGAGAAAGCGTTGGAGAAAGTGTAGATGCCGAAGGACTTGAAGTAAAGAGAAAGCGTTGGAGAAAGTGAAGATGCCGGTGGACTT
This sequence comes from Ariolimax columbianus, assembly GCA_036924085.1. NCBI lineage: Eukaryota > Metazoa > Mollusca > Gastropoda > Stylommatophora > Arionidae > Ariolimax > Ariolimax columbianus. The sequence continues at coordinate 16,748,694 of JAVGWX010000025.1, read as the reverse complement.
GAAGTAAAGAGATAGCGTTGGAGAACGTGAAGATGCCAGTGAACTAGAAGTAAAGAGAAAGCGTTGGCGATGTGTTTGGCACATATTACAGAAACCAATTACAGAAAACAAGGCAGTCGCTGTTCTGGAATCCTCGGGGTACCTGAAGTAAGTACAAACTTACAATGTCACGGAGAGGTACAATCGAGGCAAACCCCTGAAAAAGACAGACAAGGCGTGTGGGAGGGTGGAGGTATGGATGAGTGGGGTGAGTGCGCTAAAAACTGTATATTTGCATGGGACCTGTGCTCCGTAGGAAGCTGTATGGTTTTAATTGATTTTATATTTGACTTCAGTCAGCGAGATAATTAACTCATCAGAAGACACGCCCTTTACTGTTGAAAGAGCTTGGGCACCTTGAGCTTCTGTATTGCGAGGTTGTCGATTTGACAAGACGACAAATGTCAAGATTGACTTTGTTGGACGACCTTTAATCCAGTGACTTCCCTCCTTCAGACATACCACGTGCTTACCTTATCATTTGCAGTTCAGATGTGGCCGTTGTTATTGGAAAACCCGCTCGGAAACTGGCTCGCTGTTATCTGATAGTCGATAACTCGTGTGATTCAACCACGTGCTCGCATTCACGGCACACAATGATTACTCGTGACGAAATTGATATCTGCGACAATCGGACGAAGAAAAACTTTAGAAATATTGGTAGTCAGTTGATAATACCATGTGATATATTTGAGCGGTTATCGGTTATCATTGTTCAGTCGATCATTACTTGTCTCTGAAGCCAATATGCTCTTCTAATGGGCATAAAATGATATACACTCAAAGCATTTACTGATAAGGGAGGGACTATATTACTGGAGTTGTTGGCTGGTGTATACTATCTTGTCGATTGCCTTTCTGTTTCTGTTTCTAAGAATCAACATCACGGCACAACGGACATACCCATAGGTGCTCTATCTTCTTCTTCTTCTTCTGCGTTCGTTCTCAATCTCCCGTACCAAGTCCTGAACAGTGTTTTGCAAGTAGAAGGATGTAGCCTGGAGAACCGAATGCGTTGTGTCGCTAGCTTGACTGCGGAATTTGCACTTTTCGGTCCGACACATCGTCTTCGGGTGATTGTTTTGTCTCTCTCGGCAAATGGTTCACGATCTAGATGCTGGTGGTCGCTGTAGCTCGCTGGAACCTTGTTTGATGTCAAAACTTTGCAGCCTGTGGAATATTGATTTATCGATTTCGGTGTCCTCATCAAACAGGCGATCATTGATTGATTTCAAAATATCGATCATATCAATCACCAACGTGCCCATAATGGGAGCTTGTGAAGCCAAGATGTCACATCTTTCGTTGCCCTGAACCCCAGCATGACCAGGACAGTAGATCCATGTCAATCCCTGGGGGTGTGAGACCTCAACAAGTGTTATTCACTCCTACCTCATCCATCCCTTCAGGCATACTGTCTTAACTTGTTCTTAAATTTTGACGATCGTCCTGAAAAGATCCTATGTTATAGTTTACAACACAAAATGGGGACCGAAAGACTAGAAAGGCAGCTCTTCTAGGAGAAGCAAAACTCTTGTTTCAAACCATCTGAAGCCTTGTATATGGGGTACTGGTGTATATCCTGTGGTTTTGTCAAAAATGGCTGAGCAACATCTTTTCTGGTAACTCTGAAAGTTGGTCAGCGTCTACCAAACCTGACAACCGACGATGTACGAAGGAGGATACAATGCCGTATCTTGGATCGAGGAAGGTCCTCCTCAGCTGAGTGTTGTGGCAGGGCAGACCAGGCCCTCAGCCATGGCTGGAGGCTGGAGGCTGGTCTTGGAGGGAAACCCTAACAGGCGAACAGATAGAGAATTGCCGTGTTGAACCAGGCAGCTTCTGCAGCTTGCCTTGTTCCAAATGTTTCGGTATCCTCTTTCCCTTTGATCAAACAAGCCAGACCAACCGATGGACCATACTGGGCAAAACATGGTCTCTATTTTTCTGCCCGGGCTTTGTGCTAAAAGCACAATTACTATCGTCTAACAATGACGTAGTTTACAGCGAGGCTGTGATATTTGAGCATTTTGTTCCAACACATCCAGTCTTAGCCAGACTACTCGAGTGCTTCCTGTTACCAAGGCTGCACTTGCAGGCAGAATAGAGCCAAGGTCAGCTGTGGTTCTCTGAACCCGACCTAAGAAGACATCCAGGAAACACTTGCAGGCAGAATATAGCAAAGGTCAGCTGTGGTTCTCTGAACCTGATTCAATCAGACATCCAGGAGACACTTGCAGACAGAATAGAGCCAAGGTCAGCTGTTGTTCTCTGAACCTGATTCAATCAGACATCCAGGAGACACTTGCAGGCAGAATAGAGCCAAGGTCAGCTGTGATTCTCTGAACCTGACTCAAACAGACATCTAGGAGACACTTGCAGGCAGAATAGAGCCAAGGTCAGCTGTGATTCTCTGAACCCGACTCAAGCAGACTTCCAGGAGACACTTGCAGGCAGAATAGAGCAAAGGTCAGCTGTGGTTCTCTGAACCCGACTCAAGCACACTTCCATGAGACACTTGCAGGCAGAATAGAGCCAAGGTCAGCTGTGGTTCTCTGAACCCGACTCAAGCACACTTCCATGAGACACTTGCAGGCAGAATAGAGCCAAGGTCAGCTGTGGTTCTCTGAACCCAAGCAGACATCCAGGAGACACTTGCAGGCTGAAAAGAGCCAAGGTCAGCTGTGGTTCTCTGAACCCGACTCAAACAGACATCCAGGAGACACTTGCAGGCAGAATAGAGCCAAGGTCAGCTGTGATTCTCTGAACCTGACTCAAACAGACATCTAGGAGACACTTGCAGGCAGAATAGAGCCAAGGTCAGCTGTGATTCTCTGAACCTGACTCAAACAGACATCCAGGAGACACTTGCAGGCAGAATAGAGCCAAGGTCAGCTGTGGTTCTCTGAGCCGACGCAAGCAGATTTCCAAAATACACTGGCTGCTGTTAGCTCATTCACTATGCTCTTTCTTCGCCAATAAACGACAAATCATCTAGAAATATATCTTTGTTAACTTAATAATAAGATCTCCATCTTCGACAGACAGACAAATTGGTCTGCATCTTCGACAGACAGATAATTTGGTCTGCATTTTCCAGAAATATATATACATATTCTGAAGACAAACAATTTCCCGAAATCTAGAAATGACTGCGAACTATAACTTGGCGTTATGTGCATGTTGTGAGGGTCGGTTGATGAGAGGAAACACAAGATATTTGATCGGAGGAAAAACTAGACGTTTGATCAGAGGAAACAGTAGACGTTTGATGAGAGGAAACACTAGACGTTTGATGAGAGGAAACACAAGATGTTTGAATGGAAGAAAAACTGGACGTTTGATCAGAGGAAACACTAGACGTTTGATGAGAGGAAACACAAGATGTTTGATCGGAGGAAACACAAGATGTTTGATCGGAGGAAACACTAGACGTTTGATCAGAGGAAACACACGATGTTTGATCGGAGGAAACACTGGACGTTTGATCAGAGGAAACACAAGACGTTTGATGAGAGGAAACACTAGACGTTTGATGAGAGGAAACACTAGACGTTTGATGAGAGGAAACACTAGACGTTTGTTCAGAGGAAACACTAGACGTTTGTTCAGAGGAAACACTAGACGTTTGTTCAGAGGAAACACTAGACGTTTGTTCAGAGGAAACACTAGACGTTTGTTCAGAGGAAACACTAGACGTTTGTTCAGAGGAAACACTAGACGTTTGTTCAGAGGAAACACTAGACGTTTGTTCAGAGGAAACACTAGACGTTTGTTCAAAGGAAACACGAGACATTTGTTCAGAGAAACACTAGACGTTTGTTCAGAGGAAACACTAGACGTTTGCCAAACTGTCAGGACGGAATCAAGATACTGAGCAGCGCATGAGCTGCAACGGTCAGCGACCCATAGCTGACTGCTAGTGTCAGGGCCAGCGAACCAGAACTGCCAAGACCCTTCCACACCTCCACGCGGTGATCCTGGATAACAGGCTGCAACAGGGCAGACTGGCTGAGGAGAAGGGATCGAAGAGGGAATGCTAACTTGGTACTCAAAAAATGCTTGCTGAAGTCAGATGTGTTGGCCCGAAAGGTACAAATATCGCAGTCAAGCTGTAAACTACGACACAACGCATTCCGTTTTCTGGACTATATTCTGCTACTTAAGCCCTTTCAGAGTTTGGTAGCGGGAGATTGAGAACGAACGAAGCCAAGCCAAGGTGTCAGGATAACGATGGACAAAAGTAAGGGTACTTTTCCAAGACAACACAAATTGTAAAGTCTTGGACATTGCGCTAACAACACATCCATAATTATGTCCAAGTCGGTACGTATCCGCCTCTCTCAATGAATGAAGCCATTAGATACATCTCTCTCAAGAGTCAAGTCTCGCACTCTCCCAATGATAGAAGGCACTAGATATATCATGAGTCGTCCCCAACTCTCCCAATGATAGAAGGCACTAGATATATCATGAGTCGTCCCCAACTCTCCCAATGATAGAAGGCACTAGATATATCATGAGTCGTCCCCAACTCTCCCAATGATAGAAGGCACTAGATATATCATGAGTCGTCCCCAACTCTCCCAATGATAGAAGGCACTAGATATATCATGAGTCGTCCCCAACTCTCCCAATGATAGAAGGCACTATTTCGTTCTCATGAGCCGTCTACCACTCTCTCAACGATAGAAGGCACTAGATATGTCTCTCATAAGTCAAATCACACACTCTCTCAGCGATATAAGACACTAGATATGCCTCTCATAAGTCAAATCACACACTCTCTCAGCGATAGAAGACACTAGATATGCCTCTCATAAGCCAAATCTCACACTCTCTCAACGATAGAATACACTAGATATGCCTCTCATAAGTCAAATCACACACTCTCTCAACGATAGTAGACACATATCACTCTCAGAAGTCAAGTCTCCCACTCTCCCAAAAGACAGAAGACACTAGTTATATTATGTCAAGTCACCAAATTTATCAACGATAGAAGACACTAGATATGTCTCTCATAAGCCAAATCTCACACTCTCTCAACGAGAGTAGAAACGACATATCTCTCTCAAAAGTCTCCCACTCTTCCAATGATAGACGTCACTAGATATTTCTCAATAGGCAAGTTTCTCACTCTCTCAATGATATGGCATTAGATATCTCTCTCAGGAGTCAAGTCTCCAACTCTCTCAATGAAAAAAGACACTAGACATCTCATGAGTCAAGTCTCCGTCTTTCAACGATAGAAGACACTATATATTTCTCTCACGAGTCGTCTACCACCCTCTCAATGACAGAAGAATTATATATCTCGTGTCAAGTCTCCAACTCTCACATAGAAAGAAGACACTATATATGTCATGAGCCAAGTCTCCCACTCTCTAAATGATAGAGGAGACTATATAGTGCATGTCATGTCTCCCACTCTCTCAACGATAGAAGACACTAGATATCTCACTCATGAGTCAAGTCTCCTACTCTCTCAACGATGGTAGACACGACATATACCTATCAGTAGTCACGTCTCCCACTCTCCCAATGATGGAAGGCACTAGATATTTCTCAATAGTCAAGTTTCCCATTCTCTCAATGAAAGAAGTCACTAGATATCTCATGAGTCAAGTCTCAGTTTTTCAATGATAGAAGACACTATATACCTCTCACGAGTCAAGTCTACCACCCTCTCAATGACAGAAGACACTATATATCTCATGCCAAGTCTCCTACCCTCACATGGAAAGAAGACACTATATATGTCATGAGCCAAGTCTCCCACCCTCACATGGAAAGAAGACACTATATATGTCATGAGCCAAGTCTCCCACCCTCACATGGAAAGAAGACACTATATATGTCATGAGCCAAGTCTCCCACCCCCACATGGAAAGAAGACACTATATATGTCATGAGCCAAGTCTCCCACCCTCACATGGAAAGAAGACACTATATATGTCATGAGCCAAGTCTCCCACCCCACATGGAAAGAAGACACTATATATGTCATGAGCCAAGTCTCCCACCCCCACATGGAAAGAAGACACTATATATCTCATGAGCCAAGTCTCCCACCCTCACATGGAAAGAAGACACTATAGATGTCATGAGCCAAGTCTCCCACCCTCACATGGAAAGAAGACACTATATATGTCATGAGCCAAGTCTCCCACCCCCACATGGAAAGAAGACACTATATATCTCATGAGCCAAGTCTCCCACCCTCACATGGAAAGAAGACACTATATATGTCATGAGCCAAGTCTCCCACCCTCACATGGAAAGAAGACACTATATATGTCATAAGCCAAGTCTCCCACCCCCACATGGAAAGAAGACACTATACATCTCATGAGCCAAGTCTCCCACTCTCTAAATGATAGAAGAAACTATATAATTCATGTCGTCTCCCACTCTCTCAACGACAGAAGACACTATATATATTTCTCATGAGTGGTCTCCCACTCTCTCAATCGTAGAAGACTGGATATCTCTCTCTCTCACGAGTCAAGTCTCTAATTTTCTCAAAGATAGAAGACACTAGATATATCTCTCAGAAGTCAGGTATCCAGCTCTCTTGTGGATAGTAGACCATTAGCTCTCAACTTTGGGCAAGTGTATATCCATTTAGAACACAGACAGTCGTGAAAAAAGCACCACTCCTCGCCAAAACAATTAATGCCCAAAGATAACATTGGCACCTTCCTGGCGTGTGGGCTGCCTTTTGTCGGGATAGCCATAGGGCGTAATGATTATTGTTCTCCCAAACTCTGTTACACACTAGAAGGGCATTGGATGAAGCGGAATAACAATTATTGATTTTGGTAGTGAATTCAAGCATGTGTCTGGAGTTTAGACTCACAAATTGCTTTTTCTGGTGTGTTTTTTGGGGGGATTCTTTTTTTTCTTTTTTAAAAATTGTTTTTTGCATTGTATGCTGACAAAAAGTAGCAGGCATAACGGGCGTCATCAATATTTGATCACCCCTGCTGAAAGAGCGGGTTTATGAGAAGGTCAAAGGCCACACGCTGTAAAAGTGTGTATCTATGTGTGAATGTTTATCTGTGTGTGTGTGTGTGCGTGTGTGTTCGTTTGCTTGTTTTAGAGTAAGAACAGAGAGGAGGGAAAGAAGGACAAAAAGTGACTTGACTTACAAAAGCAATTTCACATGATCTATAGGTCTACCCGGAGTGCAGTGTTGTCGAATGTTAACAGAACAGAGTTAACATGCTTATTAGTGTTTCTCTGTAACAAAAAATCGTTCCACGGACTGCTATCTTGCACTGCATCTTTCCATTCCGCTCATGAGACTCGCGATGTCTTCATCGTGTACATCTTTTTATCATGTGTTCTATGGCCTCCACATTCTTTCCTTCCCTTGTGGGCCTCAACACAACGCATATATGATTGTAGTGTTGTTTGACAAGAATGATTGCTTCTCTCTTTAATCTCCAGTTATTTTGGCCGCTGACTTGCCATTTGTAATAAACGTAAATACAGGTATAAATAGACAGACAGATATAAATAGACAGACAGGTATAAATATACAGACAGGTATATATAGACAAACATGTTTAAATAGACAGACAGGTATAAATAGACAGACAGGTATAAATAGACAGACATGTATAAATAGACAGACATATATAAATAGACATGTATAAATAGACAGACAGGTATAAATAGACAGACTGGTATAAATAAACAGACAGGTGTAAAGACAGGTATAAATAGACAGACAGGTATAAATAGACAGACATTTATAATTAGACAGACAGGTATAAATAAATAAATGTTGCCTATTAATACAGATATATGCATTTACAATTGTGAAATAAAAATACAGAATGGTCCAAGCAAAATCGGTCTTCCAGACCATGAAAGAAATATTGTAGAACTGAACCTTGTCGCTAGAACTGAGAAATAGTCCGTGGATGTTACATGGAACCAGTACTGACATAGGCCAGTGAATCATGGACAATGACAAAGCAATGACAATGACAGACTACCCGAACAGGCACAAACACCGAGACAGATTATACATGGAACCAGTACTGACATAGGCCAGTGAATCATGGACAATGACAAAGCAATGACAATGACAGACTACCCGAACAGGCACAAACACCGAGACAGATTATACATGGAACCAGTACTGACATAGGCCAGTGAATCATGGACAATCACAAAGCAATGACAATGACAGACTACCCGAACAGGCACAAACACCGAGACAGATTATACATGGAACCAGTACTGACATAGGCCAGTGAATCATGGACAATGACAAAGCAATGACAATGACAGACTACCCGAACAGGCACAAACACCGAGACAGATTATACATGGAACCAGTACTAACATAGGCCAGTGAATCATGGACAATCACAAAGCAATGACAATGACAGACTACCCGAACAGGCACAAACACCGAGACAGATTATACATGGAACCAGTACTGACATAGGCCAGTGAATCATGGACAATGACAAAGCAATGACAATGACAGACTACCCGAACAGGCACAAACACCGAGACAGATTATACATGGAACCAGTACTGACATAGGCCAGTGAATCATGGACAATCACAAAGCAATGACAATGACAGACTACCCGAACAGGCACAAACACCGAGACAGATTATTGCAATGATCAGAACAGAGCGTCATCCTTTTTTTGGCATGTTGTAAGAAGAGGCGGTTTGGAGCATGTTGTGACAACGGGAAAGATAGCAGGAAAGAGAGACAGAGGAAAGCAGAGAGAGAATATGTTGGACAACCTGAGAGTTTGGCATGGGTGACAATCACCAACAGAGTTGGTTAACGACACACGTGATAGAAGAGGGTGGAGGTCCATGATCGCAAACCGGCAAGCCACCTCCCAATGATGATGCATACACTGTCAACCAGACAGAACTGACAAAAGTATGAGGTGTGTTCAAAAAGTATCCGATCTTTGCGCCGGAATAATACAATTTCTCATTTGGAGGTGCATCTACTACTTCTTCGTACATCCTCAGATCAAGGTTTCGGTTTCTCTTACAAAAGACACCGTTGTTTGTAAGGCTGTTTTGTCTCCATACAGCTTTTGTCTTATATCTGTCTTACGACGCCAGTATTGTTCTCTCTTTTCTTGCATGAGCGTGCAGTTTTGCAGGATGTGTTTTACGGTCATGATATGCTCCATACATGGGCACCTGTCATCTGTCCCAATCCTCATGTTGTTGTGAAGATGACCCTTGAGTCTGTTATGCCCAGTTCTCAATCTGAAGATGATGACTTGCTATTCGCTAGTTAAGTTAAAATAGCTGTCTTCTTTTCGGAAGTCGGGGTGTTGATCAGCCCATTTTACCCTGAAGTTGGCTTTAATTATGGACTTGGCCTCATTATATGTGATACTCAGGTCTGTTTGTTGGAATGCTCCTCCACTCTTTGCTAGATTGTCTGCAGCTTCGTTGCCTTCAATATTGCAGTGGGATAGGCTCCATTGTGTGACCAATCCTGGGTGTTCTGCTGAGAGTTGTATCAGGGAGAACATACATTGCTCCAGATCTTCATCTTTGTTTTGTTTTAGCGCTGCTATTACAGACGGGGTATCAGTCCGGAATACTATGTTTTCTTTGTGGATATCTTTATCTTCGATTACAAGCTCAGCTGCGGCCTTCAGTGCTTCTGCTTCTGCACGGAAATTATTGGAATATGTTCCCGTTGTTAATACTCGAGTTTTCTCTTCTCCATTCCTTAGTCTGTAATATACCCCTCCACCTCCATTGGATGTGACTTTGTTAGATGAGCCATCTGTATATACGTGTGTCCATGTTTCTGGTGGGTATACTCTTCTAAGATATTCTATTGTGATAAATTTCCTTTCAGAAAAGAAGTTTGGAGGTTCGAAACTTTAATCCTCTTTAAAGTTCTCTACTTGGAACTCTACATACTTTACCCAGCGGTCCCGCCATCGTTGGAAGTATTTCAGAAAGGTGTCGTCAAGAACGGAGAACAATTTGGTCGTAGCAGTCGCATTCCCCATAATTTCCTTCTCGTGGCTAAAACCGGGTCTCTATCAGCGTAATTTTCAGATATGGGGAACAGTCAAAAATCCCAAGAAGTCATGCCGGAAGAATATGAAGCATGGCGAACCAGAGGAAGATTTGCTGGTGATAGAAAACTATGCAGTAGTGTCTCATCTAAAGCAGAAGTGGATATATTGAGGTCGGATTTAGATAAAATTCAAGAATGGTATGTAAGCTGGCAAATGGAGTTTAATGTAGATAAATGTACAGTCATCCACATAGGTAGAACCAATATTGAACATAATTACAGAATGGGCGATAACAATATTAGACAGGTAGATAAGGAAAGGGACCTAGGGGTTATAATAGATAATATAGGTAAGGTGAGTGATCAAGTTCAGGTAGCAGTGAATGTAATGTTAGGTATGATAAAAAGAAACATTAAACATAGGGGCAAGGAAGTGATTTTCAAACTGTATAAAGCATTAGTTTGGAGTACTGTGTACATGTGTGGGAGTCCTTTTCATAGAGTGGATAAAAACGTGCTGGAAAGTATACAAAAAAGAGCGACAAAGCGATAGTGGGATTCAAGAATTACAGTTATGAGGAAAGACTCAGAAAAACTGGCCTACAGTTTCTAGAAAAGATAAGAATTCGCGGTGACTTATTACAGGTTTATAAGATGAACAGAGGAATCGCTAATTTAGACAAGTTTTCCGAAATTCAACCACACACAAGAACAAGAGTACACAGCTACAAATTAATTAAAGAGAGGTCCAGAATATATATTAAGAAATATTTTTTAAGTCACAGAGTTGTGAGTGCTTGGAATGCATTGCCACAGGAGGTAGAGAAGGCAGGGACAATTAATTCATTTAAGAATAAATTGGATGCGCGTAGCTTTTAGAGCAAGGTAATGTAAATGTAACTGGTTGTATACAGACTGCAGAGTCTTCTAAACCAGTATAAAGACGTTAAGTTAAGTTAATATTCAGGTGCGTTGTGATGGTGGAGCTGCCAAGTTCCTGTTATCCACAGGTCTGCTCGTTTTGTGGTGGGTACTAGTGATACACAATCCCACGGACGTCCCAGAAAACGGTCAACAGGACTTGGACGTCTTTGCCGACCTGCCCTGCTTTCGCTTTTTTTCAGCCTCAGGGAGGATAAATGTCTCCATTGTGACGACGGAGCTTGGTTTCTGGGTCGTACTCATAAACCTATGACTCATCACCAATGATTACAGTGTTCAGGTAGTCGGGGGGTCACCATTGGCACAGTCCTGCATGTCATGTCACTTCCAGAGAGACCTTCTGCTTCTTCGTTAGCAGCTTCGGTACGCATTTCACGGACACTCTTCACATGGTCACATCCTCGCTCAAAATGGGGTGTACCGAGCCAACGTTTATCCCCACCCCATCCGCTAGTTGTCAGTTAGTTACACGGCGGTTATGTAAGACCAAGGTTTGGTACTTGGTCAACGACTTCAACATTTCGGCTTGTGCAGGGCCTACCGGAACGAGATCCGCTCTTCTCCGATGTAAGGCCATCTTTGAAACTATTGTCAGGTCAGGTCAGGTCATCCCGTAACCAGTGAAGTCGTTGGGGCACACATGAATACATCTTCACAACCCCAACCACCGTTCTCTATCAGCGGTTGCTGGCTGTGCCTATTCTGGTCGGAGATTGGTCCATTCTTTTATGTTGTCCTCCCACCTCTTTTTGGGACGGCCTCTTCGTCGTCTACTTTGCACCTTTCCGTGGAGGATGGTATTTGCAAGACCATTTGATCTCGATATGTGACCGTACCAAGCGAGTTTCCTACTTTTTACAATTACCAAGAGGTCTTCAAAAGGCCCTATTGCTGTTGTAATTCTTTCTCGTATTTCCTCATTTGTAACTCGATCTTTGTACGTGACGTTTAAAAGTCTTCGGAAACATCTCATCTCCAAGGCCTGTATCCTTCGCTGAAGGTCAGCTGTAACTGTCCATGTCTCATAAGCATAGAGGAATATTGACAGGACCAGTGTAGAAGCTATTGTACCATTCGTTAATATGTGTGATTCTCGTGGCACCGTCACCGAACGTCTGCTGAATCTTCCTAATGGTTTCCACTTAGGTATTGCTTAGGTTTTGACAAATTTGATGCAACAACGCTGTTCCTTTCAGTCATTTCGTGGTGAAGGAAAATTCGACGAATGCTCATTACACTCAACACTGAAAGGCTGACTGCAAACGACACTAGCGGGCTTGCAAAATTCACTCATGTGCATGACGATCCTCTATACCTCCCTGTCGAAGGACAGCACACATCCTTAATTTGCTTTCCTCTGAAAAAAAACACATTAAGGTCGAATACTTTTTGAACACACTTCGTATACATAAGCTGTCAACCGCACACAGTGGTTGAACAGGGGTTGACAGGCATGCATATACGAGGACATTTAAAGAATAAATCGAACTTATAACAAATAATAATTTAGCCGCTATTTACAATTAATTAAAACTTGTTTCCTTCGAAATAGTTCCTTCCAATGTTGATACACCGCTCCCAGTTTTCTAGAATGTTTCCATTTGCGTGTTTGCCGTGTCTCGTATCTATTTGTCTTTGATCGCTTCTATGGTCTTTTGCTTTTTCTCCGTCGTCGTTCGTTCTCAATATTCCGCTACCAAGCCCTGATTCTCGCTACCAAGCCCTGACTCCCACTGCCAAGCCCTGACTCCCGCTACCAATCATTGACCCCGCTACCAAGCCCTGACTCCCGCTACCAAGCCCTGACTCCCTCTACCAAGCCCTGACTCTCGCCTCTCGCTACCAAGTCATGACTCCCGCTACCAAGCCCTGACTCCCGCTACCAAGCCCTGACTCCCGCTACCAAGTCCTGAAAAGGGTTTTGCAAGCAGCAAGAATCTGTTTGGAGAATTGAAAGCGTTGTGTTGTAGGTTACAGATTGACTGCGATACTTACACCTTTTGGTCCGACACATCCGACTTCAGTTGGCATTTTTTTATTACCAGATGTGCCTTCCCTCTTCTATCCCTTCTCCCTAGCCAACCTGCTCTGTTGCAGCCTGTTATCCAGGATCACCATGTGAAAGGGTAGAAGGGTCTTGGCAGCTCTGGTTCGCTGGCCCTGACGCTAGCAGCCAGTTTTGGATCGCTATTCTCATTCACTGTTCGCGTCTTCCTCCCTTCTCGTCGACCTGTAAGGGTGAACAGGGCTGGTTGACAGACAGACTCATCGATATAATTACGTGCGCACTGTCTAATAAACGACAGATAATCAGATAATCAATCAGACTTTCACACGCACATACGTTCAGATCGGCATCAATATTTTAGTTAACATGAAGACAATGAATAAAAGGTAAATAGGCATTATGATCAATAGCGTAATTAGTTTAACGAACTTTCAAATGGTAATCCATTATTTGTTATTCCATCTTGTGTAAATGACATTTCTAATTTGTCTGCTGTTTGTGTGTATTTTGTAGACAAAGAATCCAACCAGAATGATGTTGTAGTACACAAAGAACAGGTGTCTCACTTTGAAAACAACAATGGACAGAAAATACAAGTGCAAGCAAAGGAAGAAAAAGGTTTGTTTCTCTGTTGTTTTTGTTAATGTCTAGTGAGAGATGTTTGTTAATGTCTAGTGAAAGATGTATGTTAATGTTTAGTTAGAGATGTTTGTTAATGTTTAGTTAGAGATGTTTGTTAATGTCTAGTGAGAGATGTTTGTTAATGTCTAGTGAGAGATGTTTGTTAATGTCTAGTGAGAGATGTATGTTAATGTTTAGTTAGAGATGTTTGTTAATGTTTAGTTAGAGATGTTTGTTAATGTCTAGTGAGAGATGTTTGTTAATGTCTAGTGAGAGATGTTTGTTAATGTCTAGTGAGAGATGTTTGTTAATGTCTAGTGAAAGATGTATGTTAATGTTTAGTTAGAGATGTTTGTTAATGTTTAGTTAGAGATGTTTGTTAATGTCTAGTGAGAGATGTTTGGTAATGTCTAGTGAGAGATGTTTGTTAATGTCTAGTGAGAGATGTTTGTTAATGTCTAGTGAGAGATGTATGTTAATGTCTAGTGAGAGATGTATATTTATGTTTAGTTAGAGATGTTTGTTAATGTCTAGTGAGAGATGTTTGTTAATGTGAGATTTGTGCAGTGGGAGACGTGATAAGTCTTGTCCAGTGGGATGTGTAGGGAAAGTGTGAGGTGTGGGGAGGTGAGAGGTGTGGGGGAAGGTGAGAGGTGTTGGGGAAGGTGAGAGGTGTGGGGAAGGTGAGAGGTGTGGGGAAGGTGAGAGGTGTGAGGTGTGGGGAAGGTGAGAGGTGTTGGGGAAGGTGAGAGGTGTGGGGGAAGGTGAGAGGTGTGGGGGAAGGTGAGAGGTGTTGGGGAAGGTGAGAGGTGTGGGGAAGGTGAGAGGTGTGGGGGAAGGTGAGAGGTGTTGGGGAAGGTGAGAGGTGTGGGGAAGGTGAGAGGTGTGAGGTGTGGGGAAGGTGAGAGGTGTGGGGAAGATGAGAGGTGTGGGGGAAGGTGAGAGGTGTTGGGGAAGGTGAGAGGTGTGGGGAAGGTGAGAGGTGTGAGGTGTGGGGAAGGGGAGGTGTGGGGGAAGGTGAGAGGTCTGGGGAGGTGTGGGGAAGATGAGAGGTGTGGGTAAGATGAGAGGTGTGGGGAAGATGAGAGGTGTGGGGAAGGTGAGAGGTGTGAGGAAGGTGAGAGGTGTTGGGGAAGGTGAGGTGTGGGGGAAGGTGAGAGGTCTGGGGAGGTGTGGGGAAGATGAGAGGTGTGGGTAAGATGAGAGGTGTGGGGAAGATGAGAGGTGTGGGGAAGGTGAGAGGTGTGAGGAAGGTGACAGGTGTGGGGAAGGTGAGAGGTGTGAGGAAGGTAAGAGGTGTGAGGAAGGTGAGAGGTGTGGGGAAGGTGAGAGGTGTGAGGAAGGTGAGAGGTGTGAGGAAGGTGAGAGGTGTGGGGAAGGTGAGAGGTGTGGGGAGGTGAGAGATGTGGGGAAGGTGAGAGGTGTGAGGGAGGTGAGAGGTGTGAGGGAAGGTGAGAGGTGTGGGGAAGGTGAGAGGTGTGGGGAAGGTGAGAGGTGTGAGGAAGGTGAGAGGTGTGAGGGAGGTGTGAGGAAGGTGAGAGGTGTGGGGAAGGTGAGAGGTGTATGAAGTTTGAATTGTGTTTGGACCATGTTCTCATAAGTGTTTTATTTTCCTCTGTTGCCTGCATTTGTATTCATTTTTATTAATGTGTACGTGCTCAGCTAGCTCTATTGTTCTCATTCTCTCTTTCCATCTCTCTTTCCATCTCTCTTTCCATCTCTCTTTCCATCTCTCTTTCCATCTCTCTTTCCATCTCTCTTTCCATTTCGCTATTTCTTGGTTGATCTTCTATAGACTGGTAGGTTTCAAATTAAAACCTTAAAAGTGGGATAGAAATCAAGAAAACTATACATCGGTATTGTGGCCCGTTAATTTGGTTGCTAAGAAGGTCAAGAGTGTCCTACACGTGTCATCACGGTACAGACTAACAACATGACGTCATAATTGCAGTTAAAAGATGGCCGCTCCATTATTGACACTATCCGTCGAGGAAAATCGTTTTGTCTTTCACTCACAGTCAATGGACAATTTTTTTTTCCAAGGCGGTTAACGTCTCCAATGGACTCTGTGGTCACTGCTTGGTGTGCCTGACCCGGTCGTGAACAGTATCTCCACGAACTCACGCCCTTTTAGAACTTCCTACTCTACTCATGGTCCTGGGTTCATTCCCCCAGTTGAGACGGAAATGTTTTTTCAGACCGCAACAGCTCCCGGGACGTCCCAGCCTTAAATGGGTACCGGTTCAGTCCGGGAATTAAAAGCGGCGAGGGAGAGGAGATGGCTACCGCCCTCATATAGCCGAGCCTTTAAAATGTGAGATCGCTAACACCTCACACCCCTACGGCAATAATGCTATGGGTTACTTTACTATGGGTCTAGCCAAAGCCTTTAGTGACGGAATCGCTGGAAAACAGGGTCAACCAACATGGCGTCTCGGTCGTGTTTCTCATAGCGTTAGTGTCTGATCATGCCTGACACACGAGTCAACAAACTGGGGAACATCTCGCCCCGTCTTTCTCATAGCGGAAGTGTCTTATCATGCCTGACACGAGTCAACCAACTGGGGATCATCTCGCCCCGTTTTCTCATAGCGTTAGTGTCTTATCATGCCTGACACGAGTCAACCAACTGGGGATCATCTCGCCCCGTTTTCTCATAGCGTTAGTGTCTGATCATGCGTGACACACGAGTCAACCAACTGGACGTCTCGCTCCGAATTTCTGAAAGCCAAGACTACAACGCCATGACACTCTGTCTACTGCTACATTTTGTTGTATCTTTTTCGATGAACTCATTCCTACTACAAACAACATGTTTAGTATTCTTTTATTAATAATATTATGCTGATCTTTCTATCCACCTATTTATGATCTTCTCTTTCATTTCTCCTCAATATTACAATCATCTGTCATTCTTATGTTCCATTTTCAATTCCGAGTGTCATCATTTATACTTCCATTACAGCCCTCCTTTCTAATGTTTAATCAATCTTTTGTCTTTTTACTCTGCCAGCGTCATCATATTTTCCTTCTTTGTTATTCTTGTCATTATAATAGCCTTCTGTCAATTTGTATCAATCTTTTTGTATTCATCTTCCGCATCTGCTCATATGCTACCGGCAGTAATGCTTGTTTAGTTTGGCTTTAGCCATTTATTTTCTGGCCAAATTTCATATTGCCCTTCGGCAGAATGATGAATTATATGATATTTATAATAATATCAGCAAGGATCAATCATTGTCAATTTTACTTGATACGACCTTCACTGCTCTCTGTTTTGAGAAAGTTGTTTCTGCATGAGCGTTCTCCTTATATCGGTCCGTCTTTGTCTTGAAGGCGTCTCTAGCTTAAGCATCTATTCTATGGATCTCTTGTTTCAAGTTGCCATGTAATCAGCATCTCACATTCACAACCTTCAACAGCGTCTGTAAATGTCAGGTTGACATATGCTTTACATCACGAAAATTTTGGCATTTTCTATGGAGATGGTTTACATTGCCAGACAATCATTTCAAAAGTGAATATCGAACTGACCTTTTCAATTCAGGTCAGTTCAGTTCAGGTGCCATCTCCGCATCGAAGGTTTCCTGCAATGGATCTCCAGTGTACTCTATCTCTTGTCGTAATTGTGCAATCTGAGAGGATTTTCCCAGTCCATCTCCTGATGTTATCCACCCACTTAAAGCGTTGTCTTTCTCTTTAACAACTGCTTTCCACCCTACCCTCCAGTATGGTCTTCAACAAGGAGGTATGTCTTGTTATATGACCAAAATAATGTAACTGTCTAACTCTGATCTCGGTCATTAATTCTCTTTTTCACCCCCAACATTTTTAATACCTCCAAATTTGTTTTCTTTTCTTTTCAAGAAAGGCGACCCAATCTTCCATAGACCCACATTTCGAAGACTTCAATACTCGTTTCCAACCGGCTAATTGTCCATGTTTCTGGGCCATAAACTAATGACGAGAATATATAACACCTGACAATTCCATTTTCAAAATTTGTTTGTATGTCAGTATGTGTCGCATGTTGTCGAATACCATCTTGACTATACCTATTCTCTTTCTGATTTCTTGTTCCCATCTACTATCTTCCGCTATTTAATGACATAGCTAGGATACACTCTGTACCTGTTCAAATTATTGGACTTTTATTTGTATCTGCATACATGCTTTCTTGTCACTTTTCCGAATTATCGTAGTCTTTGGTTTCTTTATGTTTATGTCTAATACAAACTCTTGACTTATTTTGTCAATTGATGTCACAAACTCTTGACTTATTTTGTCAATTGATGTCACAAACTCTTGACTTATTTTGTCAATTGATGTCACAAACTCTTGACTTATTTTGTCAATTGATGTCACAAACTCTTGACTTATTTTGTCAATTGATGTCACAAACTCTTGACTTATTCTGTCAATTGATGTCACAAACTCTTGACTTATTTTGTCAATTGATGTCACAAACTCTTGACTTATTTTGTCAATTGATGTCACAAACTCTTGACTTATTTTGTCAATTGATGTCACAAACTCTTGACTTATTTTGTCAATTGATGTCACAAACTCTTGACTTATTTTGTCAATTGATGTCACAATTGATGCCATGAAAACTGTATTCGTATATTTTGTGTTATACATTGCGATCCCGCCCCCCCCCCCCTCTCCCACATCTGATAACAATATGCTGTTCTTCTTCTGAAAGAGCCGGCCATCCATGTTCTGTAATTGTGTGTATTCTGTATAAAATAATTTACCGTAGCAATGTTGGAAGTTTTCAAATTTCGTGATCCAATATTGTTGCACTAATCCAATTGTTTTTCAAATGACAGTCGTCGACAAAAACACAGGCAAACTTATTGCCGACGTCAAACAGGAAGTGAAACAAGCTTCCGCCGGAAATGACGTAAAGCCGGAAACTGTCGTAGAAACGAAAGTTGACATCCCAGCTGAGGGCGTGCACGAAACATTCGTCCAGGAAGGGCAGGTAAGCAGACCGAAATGTGATGTGAACTAATGAGAGTGTCTGTGCACTGTTTCAAGTCTGTGTGCACTGTTTCAAGTCTGTGTGCACTGTTTTATGTTACATGCACTGTGTCAAGTCTGTGTGCACTGTTTATGTAATATGCACTGTGTCAAGTATGTGTGCACTGTTTCAAGTCTGTGTGCACTGTTCTATGTTATATGCACTGTGTCAAGTTTGTGTGCATTGTTTCAGTCTGTTTTTACTGGTTTATGTTATTAGCACTGTGTCAAGTGTGTGTGCACTGTTTTAAGACTGTGTCCGCTGTGTTATGGTATGTGCACTGTGTCAAGTCTGTGTGTACTGTTTTATGTTGTGTTTCACTTCTGTGTGCACTGTTTCATATTGTGTGCACTGTTTCATGTTGTGTGCACTGTGTCATGTTGTGTGTACTTTTTCAATGTTGTGTGCACTGTTTCATGTTTGTGTATCCTGTTATATATTGAGTGCACTGTTTCATATCTGTGTGTACTGCAGGCGGAATAGATTCTTTATTCGCTCTGGATCGCTTCCCCTATGCAAGCAGTCAGCTATGAGTCAGCTATGAGTCAGCTACGTCAGCTATAAGTCAGCTGTATGTATATTTAAATGCACGTACAAACTATATATGTTTACACACACAAGACGCATACATACACCAATAATTGTATAAACTAAACTAAAACCAGATATTTGTGTACTTACACACACACACACACACACACACACAAACACACATGTTTCTCCAAATGCGCACAATTATATTTACTCCCAGATTGACGTAACCACTCACAAATAATTATACTCTCTCACACACAAAACCACTCCACACACACATAATTGTACTCTCACACACACAAAACCACTCCACACACATAATTGTACTCTCACACACACAAAACCACTCCACACACACATAATTGTACTCTCACACACACAAAACCACTCCACACACACATAATTGTACTCTCACACACAAAACCACTCCACACACACATAATTGTACTCTCACACACACAAAACCACTCCACACACACATAATTGTACTCTCACACACAAAACCACTCCACACACACATAATTGTACTCTCACACACACAAAACCACTCCACACACACATAATTGTACTCTCACACACACAAAACCACTCCACACACACATAATTGTACTCTCACACACACAAAACCACTCCACACTCACACATAATTGTACTCTAACTCACACAAAACCACTCCACACACACATAATTATACTCTCTCGCACACAAAACCACTCCACACACACATAATTATACTCTCACAGACACAAAACCCTTCCATTCACACAAAATTATACTCTCACACTAAAAAAAACACTCTACGCACACATAATTATACTCTCTCACACACAAAACCACTCTACACACATAATTATACTCTCACACACACAAAAAACTCCACACACATATAATTATACTCACACACACAAAACCACTACATACACACATAATTATACTATCACACACACAAAACCACTCCACACACTCATAATTATACTCTCAAGCTCACAAAACCACCCCACACACATAATTATACTCTCATCCACACATAAACATACGTTCAAAAACACTTAAGTTATTCACACGTAAACTGTACTCTCCACGAACATTTCACACACACATAATGTATTCTAGCATACACATAAACGTAACACAAACATAATTTACTCACATATAAATGATATACCAAACACATATAATTTGCACATACACACATATTAACCATACACATAATTCACTCATATATAAACGATACTCACACACACATGTAATACTAACACACATATGAACGTAACATCCCACACACATAATTCACTCATATATAAACGATACTCACACACACATGTTATACTAACACACACATGAACGTAACATCCCACACACATAATCTACTCACGCGCAAACGTTATTCCACAAACACACAATTATACTCACTCACACATACAAGAACCTAGATACATAATTATATTCTCTGTCACACCCCCACGCGAAACAACACACACACATTTTTATACTCACCCACACACACACACTCACACACACACATACTTATACTCACACACACATAATTATACTCACACACATACATATAATTAAACTCACACACCTAACAACACACATACATAATAATACACACACACACACGTAACGACACACAAACACACACGTAACGACACACAAACACACACGTAACGACACGCACATAATTATAACCACGCATACACATAACAACACATATAATTATACTCAGCAACACATAATTATACTCAGTAACGCACATAATTAGACTCACACACACACGTAACTATACTCACACACACACGTAAAAACACACACACACACACAACTATACTCACAGACACACATAACTATACTCACACACACGTAACGGCACACACATAACTATACTCTCACACACACACACACACGTAACAACACACCCATATAATTTTACTCACACACGTAACAAGACACACATGTAACTATACTCACACACACATGTAACTATACTCACACACACACACGTTACTACGAGGTCAAAGGTCAGGAAATAAATATTAACCGGAGTCCTAGGCTGAGGGGGAGGTGAATGAGAGACCGAATGAGTGAGTTAAGGAGGGACCGAGTGAGTGAGTTAAGGAGGAACCGAGTGAGTGAGTTAAGTAGGGACCGAGTGAGTGAGTTAAGTAGGGACCAGATGAGTAAATTGTGAGTTAAGTAGGGACCGAGTGAGTGAGTTAAGTAGGGACCAGATGAGTAAATAGGTGAGTTAAGGAGGCACCGAGTGAGTGTGTTAAGGAGGCACCGAGTGAGTGAGTTAAGGAGGAACCAAGTGAGTAAATGAGTGAGTTAAGTAGGGACCGAGGCAGTGAATGGGTGAGATAAGGAGGACTGAGTGAGTGAATGAGTGAATTAAGAAGGGACCGAGTTTGTGAATCAGTGAGTTAAGGATGAACCAAGTGAGTGAGTTAAGGAGGAACCGAGTGAGTGAATGAGTGAATTAAGGAGAACCAGAGTAAGTGAATGAGTGAGTTAAGCAGAGATCGAGTGAGTGGATGATTGATTTAAGGAGGGACCAAGTGAGTGAATAAGTGAGTAAAGGATGAACCGAGTTAGTGAGTTAAGAAGGGACGAGTGAGTGAATGAGTGAGTTAAGAGGGACCGAGTCAGTGAATGATTGAGTTAAGGAGGAATGAAGTGAGTGAGTTAAGGAGGGACCGAGTGAGGGAGTGATCAAGCGTGTGAGTGAGTGAAAGCAGAAACGAATTAAGACTGAGAGGCACTCCCCAGAGCACGCTTTCCTAGAGCCACAATATGTAACCTCACTTCTGCTGCAATCATACTAGAAGGCAAATAAAGATTGGAAGATAAAGTGAGATGAGACACGGACGGGAACAGACAGAGACAGGCTGCGAGGACATGAGACAGGCCTTACATCTTGAGAATACAATTGGCTCTGCTGCTGGGAGGGAGCGGGGGGGGGGGGGGTCACTCTTCTCTAAGACTGATTGGATGCAAATTTGGTGAAATAATTCAATTTCTTGATTTGGCTTATTTTCTGACTATCTGGTAAATCATATTCATTATCTTGGCTGGAGATGGGCCTGAAATCTGGCACTTGGTATTATCTATCAAGTTGGTGGAGGATTATTTAACGCAATGACTTTCATCGAATCATCTATTTCCTCTTCCTCTTACCTCACCCCGATATCTCTTCCATTCCTCTATGTTTCTTTAAGTATTTCCTTCTTTTGTCCTCGCTTTCTATTGTCATTCTTCGTAGCTCTCTCTCTCTCTCTCTCTCGCTCGCTCTCTCTTTCTTTCATCAACACTTTTTCCACTCTCTTGTGTAAAATAATGCTTTCAAATTTGTCTAATCTCAACTTTCTTCTCTCTCATTCTCTTCTTTTTATCTCTCTTTCTCCCTCCCTATCTCTCCCTCTCTCTCTCTTTCTCTCTCTCTCTATCTCCACCATTTGTTCATTCTTTTTTCTCATACTTCTCATTGGCAGTTTTATGTTTCCCAACTGAGTGTCTAAATCTGTCAAATCTTGTCAAAACGTACATTGCATGGTGCAAACGTAGTCTACAGACAAAAGGTGCAACCTGTGCCATATACGTAGTCTTCAGACAAAAAGTACATTTCATGGTGCAAACGTAGTCTATAGAAAAACAGTGCAATTCATGGTGCAAACGTAGTCTATCGACAAACAGTGCAATTCATGGTGCAAACGTAGTCTATCGACAAACAGTGCAATTCATGGTGCAAACGTAGTCTATAGACAAACAGTGCAATTCATGGTGCAATGTAGTCTATAGACAAACAGTGCAAACGTACTCTATAGACAAACAGTGCAATTCATGGTGCAAACATAGTCTATAGACAAACAGTGCAATTCATGGTGCAATGTAGTCTATAGGCAAACAGTACATTTCATGGTGCAAAGGTAGTCCATAGACGTAATATATAGTTAAAGGTAAAAACGTAGTATTGAGGCAAGTATAGTTCAAGATACAAACGTAGTATTCAAACGAAAAGTACAGTTCAAGGTACAAATGTAGGATTCAGATAAAAAGTACAGTTGAAGAAACAAACGTAGTTTACTGAAAAAAAATTAAGTTCAAGGTACAAACATAGTCTTCAGACAGAAAGTACAATTCATAGTTCAAGCGTACTTTTCAGGAAAAAAGTACAAATTTATACACCAAAAAGTTGTCCAAAGGTCAAATGTCAGTCTATGACGCAATATCAGTTTTAAAGAAAATAAAGAGAAACCCAGTTGATCCGTCAGGGGAAACATGAGCTGTGTTATCTCGCGTAATGGAGGCAGCTGACCTGATGATACTGCCTGTTGCCCGTCTTGTTGGGTTCCAGACATAAATGACAAGCTCTCCTGAGAGGAGGATCGTGGCTGTCACTTTTTGAGTAGGTTATAGCACTAACTGACAGGCAGACAGAAGGGAAAGAAGCTTTTAGAGGGAGTGTGACAAATAATGAGGGTGAAACTGGTAGCGGTAGAGTGCGGCTAATCGTGGACGTCCCACTTGACGGGCGGCTTACAGTTATTGAACATGAAATGCACACGACTAAGCCGAAACGTTACAGAAAACTGCCAAAACACATCTTCAAGAAAAAAGGGTCACTCTATCAGACTCAAGGAACGTACTTCGAGATATCTCAAGCCCAAACAAGAAAAACACTCACACGAAAAAAAATATAACATCCAGATGCTGTCTCTAAAAACAGATTTAGTACTCCAGGGAACTTCAGCCTACTCTGGGATCCTTGGAAATGAGAAGGCAGATGAACTCGTAAAAACGAGAAGTGGACGCAATCTCCACATCGACAGGGCTATAAATAAGCAAGGGCTTTCTTAAAACGATTCATGGGGACGGATTGGAAAGTCCAATACAAAGAAAAAAAACCAGAAAATGGCAGAATTGACAAACTTAGCAGAGATGGGCAGACAAAGATCTTCAGATTCCGAACGGGACATTGCAAACTCAAGGCCCACATATACAGAATTGGTCTTAGAGACAGAGCTACGTTCGATTGTGTAGCAGCCAAGCCAACGCCAGAATATGTCATGCAGGACTGTCCCACTTATGTAGACCAAAGCCGGGCAGTCTGGCCCGGGAGAGCGACCATGATCAAAAACTGTGGAGGACCGGCGAAGACCTGACATGCAGTCGCTTTCGTGAACCACACAACGGGCTAGAATTATTGCATCAGTTCATCGAATAATAATAATAATAATAATAATAATAATAATAATAATGATAATAATAATAATAAGAAGAAGAAGAAGAAGAAGAAGAAGAAGAAGAAGACAAAGAATAAGATGAAGAAGAAGAAGAAGAAGAGGAAGAAGAAGAAGACAAAGAATAAGATGAAGAAGAAGACAAAGAATAAGATGAAGAAGACAGTAACAATCGACATGTCCTAACTATAAAGTTAATTCTTAATTTTTTTTAAATTTTTTAAGAGTTAGTGTTGTTGTGTTGTTGCTGTTGTTGTTGTTATTGTTGTTGTTGTTATTGCTGTTGTTAATTCAGCAAACCGGAGCTCCGGCAATTCGTCTAAAAGCCATGTAATAGTATCTGCATGCTTATTGTTGGTTGTTTAGTTCCACGGTGTTCTATTTCTTATATTTCTGTGGAAGAATCATTTAGAAGTCCTCTGCTCATGTCACGCGACTGTCCTCTGTTAGTCAGTCCGGAGACTGGTGTTGAAGTCTTCTGATCATGTCACGTCACTGTCCTCTGTTAGTCAGTCCAGAGACTGGTGATGACGTCGTCTGATCATGTCACGCAACTGTCCTATGTTAGTCAGTCCAGAGACTGGCGATGACGTGTTCTGATCATGTCACGTCACTGTTAGTCAGTCCAGAGACTGGTGATGACGTCGTCTGATCATGTCACGCCACTGTCCTCTGTTAGTCAGTCCAGAGACTGGTGATGACGTCGTCTGATCATGTCACGCCACTGTCCTCTGTTAGTCAGTCCAGAGACTGGTGATGACGTCGTCTGATCATGTCACGCCACTGTCCTCTGTTAGTCAGTCCAGAGACTGGTGTTGAAGTCTTCTGATCATGTCACGTCACTGTCCTCTGTTAGTCAGTCCAGAGACTGGTGTTGAAGTCTTCTGATCATGTCACGTCACGGTCCTCTGTTAGTCAGTCCAGAGACTGGTGATGACGTGTTCTGATCATGTCACGTCACGGTCCTCTGTTAGTCAGTCCAGAGACTGGTGATGACGTGTTCTGATCGTGTCACGTCACTGTCCTCTGTTAGTCAGTCCAGAGACTGGTGATGACGTGTTCTGATCATGTCACGCCACTGTCTTCTATTTCCTGCAGATCTTGTCAGCTAAGCCTATGTTCTAGCAAAACTGTGTCATGTAATTATTTGTTTAACGCTCTAGTCGCGTTGTTCTATGGATTTTGCTTTGAAGTATTTCCAATAGTAAGCCTCCATGTCTCATGTTATGACCAACTCAAGATAGTCGACCTTTTTGTTTATTCCTCATCAGTTGTATACGTGACTCTATATCTTTAGGCACTTGTCTGTTTGACCTTTTTCTGTCCAGTTTACTCTGCATCCTGCGATAGTATCTCATCTCAAATGTCTATGTCTTTTCATCCTTTTTGTTTAGCTAAACTTAACGTCTTTATGCTAGTTTAGAAGACTCTGCAGAGTATGTATACAACCAGTTTCATTTGCATTTCCTTGCTGCTTGCTGTAAAACTTATGCACATCCAATCTATTCTTAAATGCATTAATTATCCCTGCCTCCACTACTTCCTGTGGCAACGCATTCCAAACATCCACCACTCTCTGACTAAAAAAATATTTCCTAACCTAATCTGGACCTTTCTTTACTTAATTTGTAGCTATGTCGTTTTGTTCTTGTAGGTGGTTGTATTTTCAAAATAAATTTGTTATTGTCTAACTAATCAATCAATCAATCAATAATACGCCTAAGCGACCAGGGCTCGTCGCGTCGAACAACCATGTCCATGACCACGTCTGATGGCCGCGTTCCGGACGGCCTGCACTTCTGTTGGGGAGGTGGCGATCTGTTTTATCCAGGTGTTGCGAGGGCGGTCTGCAGTTCTGTTGGGGAGGTGGCGATCTGTTTTAGCCAGGTGTTGAGAGGGCGGTCTGCAGTTCTGTTGGGGAGGTGGCGATCTGTTTTAGCCAGGTGTTGCTAGGGCGGTCTGCAGTTCTGTTGGGGAGGTGGCGATCTGTTTTAGCCAGGTGTTGCGAGGGCGGCCTGCAGTTCTTTTGGGGAGGTGGCGATCTGTTTTAGCCAGGTATTGCGAGGGTGGCCCCGAGGACGTCTCCAGGATGAGCACAGCGTCTTCCCGTAACTCGCCCCTACAGCCTGTTGGAGCATCTCATGGGCTGAGAGCTCCAGGGAAAAGTGACCGAAGAGGGAGAGACGAAGGCGATCAACCATTGAGGCTAATGTATCTATCCCTCTGACTATCTTATAAACCTGTACTAAGTCACCTCGAATTCTTTCCTTTTCAAGACACTGTAGACCGGGTTTTCTCTTTCCTCATAACTGTAATTCTGGAATTCCACTATCAGCTTTGTCGCTCTTCTTTGCATAATGAGTCCATGTTTCAAGGCCGTACAATGCTACAGTCCAGATACGTGTAATGATTATTCTTTCCCGAAGTTCAATATTGATGTTATTTGTTGGCAGAACTTTTTGATTCCTACAAAATACCATTTTCGCCGCTGCGATGATAGTTCCTCACATCTTACATGCTCTGTAA
Organism: Ariolimax columbianus; assembly: GCA_036924085.1. Lineage (NCBI taxonomy): Eukaryota > Metazoa > Mollusca > Gastropoda > Stylommatophora > Arionidae > Ariolimax > Ariolimax columbianus. Next base: position 16,721,716 of record JAVGWX010000025.1, on the reverse strand, counting down.
TAATTTGGATCGAATATGACAATTTCTTCTCTCGTTTTATGATCTGTCCCTCATTTCTGTTATTTGTTCTTCGGATTTATTTGACTATTATCCTGGTTAATACTGGCATTTATCCGCATACCTAATGCTTTGGCTGTTTTGTTGATCTTGTTGAACAGTTTTTGAAATGATTTCTCTGTTTCTCCTATGATGGCTTGATCATCGGCCAATTTGGTGGCGCATATTTGTTCTCCATTTACCTTGACTTCCATGTTGCAATTTCTGTTTGTTTTTTCCAACATTACCTTAGAATACAAAGTAGGAATGCTTGGATGTAATACACACACCTCTCTTCCCACGTCTTTTTTATTTCAGTTCGGTCTGTTATGTATGCGTCCCTGAGTGCTATATTCGTTATTTAGTTTTTAAACATGAGTGCTATATTCGTTATTTAGTCTTAAAACATGAGTGCTATTTTCGCTGTTTAGTTTTTAAACATGAGTGCTATATTTGTTGTTTAGTTTTAAAACATGAGTGCTATTTTCGCTGTTTAGTTTTTAAACATGAGTGCTATATTTGTTGTTTAGTTTTAAAACATGAGTGCTATTTTCGCTGTTTAGTTTTAAAACATGAGTGCTATATTCGTTGTTTAGTTTTAAAACACGAGTGCTATATTCGTTGTTTAGTTTTTAAACATGAGTGTTATATTCGCTGTTTGATTTTCAATGCTGAGTGCTATATTCATTGTTTACTTCTCATATAAGTCCAGCACTAGTTTAATTATTAAACATTTTGAGAATATGTGTTTGCCAGTGGCAGCAAAAGGCTGTGAAATATAGACAGTTACCCAAACCTTGACTCCTCCTTAGTGTTGAACTATTGTCGAAATGTCCTCAGAATATTGTAGACCGAACAAAAAGAAGAATGCACAAATTCGACAAGAGTTTGGTATAGAGGAAAACTGGTTCATAAATATCACTGAAAATTGAAATACTTCGGCTACATCAAAAGACATAACGGTCTTGAGAGAACGGTAATGGACGATATGGTGTCGGTGAGAGAGACAGAGCCAGATCAAGAAGGAGATGGCATCATGATGTCAAATAATGCTTGCCCATAATTCCTGAGGAGGATGGAAATTTGACAAGAGAGACAGAGAAAGACCAAGAAGGATATGGTACCAAGATGTCAAGGAATGCTTGGGCATGACTGAAGCGGACTGGAGATTTGGCAAGAGATCGTGTTTCTTTCAGACGGACGGTGATGGGAGCGACGTTGTTCTAAGCCATGGCACATGATGATTAAAAGCATCCAAAATACACCGAATAGGGGGACGACAGAGAAATTCGCTTCATTTTAGATTTGAGTGGGCGGTAAGGAAAAGTTACCCTCACGAAGGTCATAAAAATGGGCGTCGGGTAGGAAAAAGGTGAGGATCACTGCACTAGCACATCCAAAATTTCAAATTCCCAATCTCTAATCCAAAATCCATAATCCAAAATTCAAAATCTCTAACCCCAAATTTCTATTCCAAAATCCCTAATCCCAAATATCTAATCACAGATCTCTAATCCTATATCCAAAATCACGAATCCCAAATTCCGAAATCTCCAATCCAAAATCTCTAATCCAAATATCTAATCCAAAATCCATAATCCCTAATCCCAAATCCCAAATCTCTAATCCCAAATCCCAAATCTTTAATCCAAAATCTCTAATCCAAAATCACTAATCCCAGATCTCTGATCCTAAATCCAAAATCTCTAATCTCAAATCCCAAAATCTCAAATCCAAAATCTCAAATTGAAAATCTAAAGTCCCAAATTCCAAATCTCTAATCCAAAATCCTAAATCCTAAATCTCTAATCCCAAATCGCTAATCCAAAATTTATAATCCAAAATCTCTAATTCAAAATCAAAAGTCCAAAATCCCAAATCTCTAATCCAAAATCCAAAATCTCTAATGCCAAATTTCTAATCACAAATACCAAATCTCTAATCTGAAATCTCAAACGTCTAATCCCAAATCTCCAATCCCAAATCCCCAATCCCAATCTTATACGGAATCCGAATTGAGCTTTATTCGGCTGATGCGTAACACTTTGCCTTATCATGTGTCCAAGTAAATCCACATACATGTTTCCTGTTTGACTCGGTAACGATATGCCTCTGTACGTCTCACAGTTTCTCTTACTGCCTTGTGTCGTCCAGATTGGTATTGCCGTTGTTTTATGTCAATCGTCAGGTACTCTTGTTTCTTTACATTATCTCATCAAGCTTCTCAGCAGCCACTGCACCGGAAACCTCCCACGAGCTTGAACTGCGCCAGCTTGTGCGCAGTGGGAGACATGTTACCAGGACGGTCGCTCTATCTCTTTATATATCTTCAATCGCCATCGAGACGGCGTGGGCTAGTGGTTAAGTGGGACAGCTCACAACCAGAAGGTGCTGGGTTCAATCCCCATCACAGCACCGGCAGTACCCCGGGGAAGCAAACCATTAGAAAATGTAGAAGAAAGCAGAGCCTTACATCAAATGCATGCTGAAGTCGGATGCACTTGGCCGACAGGCGCAAGAAAAACCACAGTGTAACGCAAAAAAAAAAAAAAAAAAAATCATCCATCGATATATCAAGCTCCATATAATCCTTATTTCTTGTGATGGAAAATAGAATATGGCTTAGCTTGGCTTGGCTTGGTTTGGCTTGGCTTGGTTTGGCTTGGCTTGGTTTGGCTTGGCTTAGCTCGGCTTGGTTTGGCTTAACTTGGCTTGGCTTGGCTTCGTTCGTTCTTAATCTCCCGCTATCAAACCCAGAAAGGGCTCAAGTAGCAGAATGTAGTCCAGAGAACGGAATGCACTGTGTCGTAATTTGCAGCTTGACTGCGATAATTGCAAATTTCGGTCCAACACATCCGACTTCAGCAAGCATTTTTTTAGTACCGGGCTAGCATTCCCTCTTCGATCCCTTCTCCTTAGCGAGTCTACCCTGCAGCAGCCTGTTATCCAGGTTCACCGCGTGGAGGTGTAGAAGGGTCTTGACAGCTCTGGTTCGCTGGCCTTGACGCTAGCAGTCAGCTATATGTCGCTGACCACTGCAGCTCATGCGCTGCTCGAAAATAGAATATAGTATAGCTCCAACCCCTGACTTTGCCACGTACCCATTTACAGCTGCGTCAGCTGTTGTCATTAGCGATTAAACAACGCTGTTATCATTGCTTAACCGTATTATATTGATACTTATGTAAAAATCTCAGTAGATTTTTCTATATAGATGTTTTTTTCTCAATAATCATTACTCGTTTGTTATTCCGTTTTAAATTAAAACTCCTGCTCTGAGGAATGGAGATCAATGATTTACATTGATATCAAACAGCATAGGGGTCTTTGGTTCACTTCTTGTGTATGTCAGCTTATGCCTTATTTATCAATCGTTTTCATGGTAATTTGATTTAATACAGTGATTATAAACTTCACAAAAATGTATCTCTTCCTCTCTCTTCTCTCTTTCTCTCTATCTTTATCTATCTATCTATCTATCTATCTATCTATCTATCTATCTATCTATCTATCTATCTATCTATCTATCTATCTATCTATCTATCTATCTATCTATCTATCTATCTATCTATCTATCTATCTATCTATCCATCTATCTATCTATCTATCTATCTATCTATCTATCTATCTATCTATCTATCTATCTAACTATCTATCTATCTATCTATCTATCTATCTATCTATCTATCTATCTATCTATTTATATATATATATATATATATATATATATATATATATATATATATATATATGTAAGTGGTTAAGCCATCAGCCTTGTGATCAGGTGGTGTGGGTTCGACTCTAGACTCCGTCGTCTTTTTTCACTGGTGCTTGATTCGGAATCCCCTGCATCTCGTAGTCGTCCCCTAGTCGTCTTGTCCTTGACTTGCCACTGGGGTCGGGCGGCTCGAGACGAGAGAGTGAGGATAAAAAGTAGCGCAGTTAATCCTTACTAAAAATAACGCTAGCAAAATAAATTAAGCCATCATCGTCTACGGTGGACGGTGGCCTTTGTTTTTTTATCTATCTATCTATCTATCTATCTATCTATCTATCTATCTATCTATCTATCTATCTATCTATCTATCTATCTATCTATCTATCTATATATCTATCTATCTATCTATCTATCTATCTTTTTATCTATCTATCTATCTATCTTTTTATCTATATATCTACTATTTTGATTATTTCTCTAACAATGTTGTTCTTTCTGCCTTATTAAGTTCTTTTTGTCACTGCCTGGTGACATGAACAGACTACTCTTGGCTTAAGGCAAAGGACACCGTCCATCGTGGACGATGATGGCATAATTTATTTGCTAACTCTATTTTTAGCAAAGATTAACTCCGCTACTTTTTATCCTCAATCTCTCGTCTCGAGCCGCCCGACCCCAGTGGCAAGTCAAGGACAAGACGACTAGGGGGCGACTACGAGATGCAGGGAACTCCGCATCACTTGATCCCGAGGCCGACGGCTTAACCACTTCGCCACGTAATGCTCACTTTTGGTTTACTGTGCACGAATTCCGCTGTGTCGTTTAACAAACACTGGTTGTTTTTCTTGTTGCGATCGCTTTTGGGTGTATTGAAAGTAAGCTACTGTAGCGTACACCTGACGAGAGTGAACAGCCACAATAGTGGGTCAGGTGTAAGAAGGGATGTTCTGCAAGGGACGTGTTACTTACATTTGTATGGGTAAAATCTGGAGAGAGGAGACTAACGTCTCGTCAGGAAAAACATACTGCTCAGACATGTTAGTCAGGGTCAGGTAAAATGTACTGGCCAGACATGTTAGTCAGGGTCAGGTAAAATATACTGCTCAGACATGTTAGTCAGGGTCAGGTAAAATGTACTGGCCAGACATGTTAGTCAGGGTCAGGTAAAATATACTGGTCAGACATGTTAGTCAGGGTCAGGTAAAATGTACTGGCCAGACATGTTAGTCAGGGTCACGTAAAATATACTGGTCAGACATGTTACTTACGATCAGGTAAAATATACTGCTCAGACATGTTAGTTAGGGTCAGGTAAAATTTACTGGTCAGACATGTTAGTCAGGGTCAGGTAAAATATACTGGTCAGACATGTTAGTTAGGTTCAGGTAAAATATACTGGTCAGACATGTTACTTACGATCAGGTAAAATATACTGCTCAGACATGTTAGTTAGGGTCAGGTAAAATATACTGGTCAGACATGTTAGTCAGGGTCAGGTAAAATATACTGGTCAGACATGTTAGTTAGGTTCAGGTAAAATATACTGGTCAGACATGTTACTTACGATCAGGTAAAATATACTGCTCAGACATGTTAGTTAGGGTCAGGTAAAATATACTGGTCAGACATGTTAGTCAGGGTCAGGTAAAATATACTGGTCAGACATGTTAGTTAGGTTCAGGTAAAATATACTGGTCAGACATGTTACTTACGATCAGGTAAAATATACTGCTCAGACATGTTAGTTAGGGTCAGGTAAAATATACTGGTCAGACATGTTAGTCAGGGTCAGGTAAAATATACTGGTCAGACATGTTAGTTAGGTTCAGGTAAAATATACTGGTCAGACATGTTACTTACGATCAGGTAAAATATACTGCTCAGACATGTTAGTTAGGGTCAGGTAAAATATAATGGTCAGACATGTTAGTCAGGGTCAGGTAAAATATACTGGTCAGACATGTTAGTTAGGTTCAGGTAAAATATACTGGTCAGACATGTTACTTACGATCAGGTAAAATATACTGCTCAGACATGTTAGTTAGGGTCAGGTAAAATATACTGGTCAGACATGTTAGTCAGGGTCAGGTAAAATATACTGGTCAGACATGTTAGTTAGGTTCAGGTAAAATATACTGGTCAGACATGTTACTTACGATCAGGTAAAATATACTGCTCAGACATGTTAGTTAGGGTCAGGTAAAATATACTGGTCAGACATGTTAGTTAGGGTCAGGTAAAATATACTGGTCAGACATGTTACTTGCGATCAGGTAAAATATACTGCTCAGACATGTTAGTCAGGGTCAGGTAAAATATACTGGTCAGACATGTTAGTCATGGTCAGGTAAAATATACTGGTCAGACATGTTACTTACGATCAGGTAAAATATACTGCTCAGACGTGTTAGTTAGGGTCAGCTAAAATATACTTGTCAGAAATGTTACTTAGGGTCAGGTAAAATATACTGCTCAGACATGTTAGTAAGGGTCAGGTAAAATATACTGACCAAGACCCCCAATTCGACTTCCTTGCAAAAAACGCGATGTTTTTCTTGGCCGCCTGGTTAATGATGTGGTGCATCGTCATGATCCCCGTAGTAGTGAGCGACACTCAGATAAAGCAACACATAGGACAACCGTTTGTAGGACTCCGCTCCGCCTTCATCAGCACGGCTTGAGATGTGGGGCTGTGCCATGTTTCAGCTGGTGTCCTTAAAATATTATCTTTACGTTATTCTAGACCTATGTGGATCTTAAATGGATGACACCTGTTTGGATTTAGTTTGGATTTAGTTTAGAAATAGTTTGGATTTAATTTAGATTTAGTTTGGATTTACCATACGATGGTTCTCATGATATTAGCTCCATAGTTGAAAAGTGTCTGTCGGTCTAATTAATGCTCTTTACAGTTTGACTATCACCTTCCTGCTCTTGTGTTTAACGGTTCTTTTTATCATAACTAACATTCATTTCCCTTTTTCAGTGCTAACTGGACTTACTCACCTTTCCTGTATGACCCTCTATCTCTGATCTCTCTTGTACTTTGATACAATTCCCGTGTTGTTAAAATACATTAAGATAAATACCAAAAACGTAGAATGTTCAAAATCTAAAAAAAGATTTATCCATTTTGTCATTTTGTCAAACTATCTGAATAATTGAAAGTACAAAGCGTGTTCAAATGAAACCGGACCTGACTGCATTTAGTGAAGATAGGTATGATGACGTCACTTCAGGTGTAAACAGCAGAAACCAACCGTCAAGTTTGCAAAATGTCATTATCCTCCGACTCATACTTTCCTCAGCTGACCGTTGAAAACACGCGGATATGATACGGAATCCGTCCAGAGTTGATCAGCTAGTGATGATTCGGTGTATAACAGCTGAAGGATGTCAACCATTTGAACTATCCCTTGCGACACAACGAATTCCTTTGTTAACGAACGTAAGCTCCGGCGACGGTCCACTAGAATTGCTGCATTAATTATGGCCATGGCATCGTCTGACGCAACAAAATGCGCCTGAACTGATCTCTGAAGATCTTTCTTTAACTCGCGTCATTCTTTAAACATCGTTGTCCAGTTCTTCATTATTATCTTCGACACACTTTTGTCACCATACACTCCCTGCAATCTGCGATGAATGTCAACTGGTCGACATCCTTCAGCTTTTAGAAAACGAATCACCGCTGGCTGATCAACTCTAGACGGAATCCGAATCACACCCGCCATGTTTTCAACGGTCTGTTGAGAAAACTACGAGTCTGAGGATACTGAAATTTTGCAGCCTTGACGGTTGGTATTTGCTGTTTACACCTGAAATGATATCATCATGCGCATCGAGCGTATGTTCACTTGGTGCAGTTAGACCCAGTTTCATTTGAACACGCCTCATATTTATCGAATTAATTGTGTTTCTTTTTCTGGTTAAACTTAAGCGTACTTGGCAATACACGGTAATGGAAATCATTATCAGCCATATCTGGGAGTGTTCTTGAAAAGTATATCGGGTGAAATATCTTGGAACAACATCGGTTTGCAAACTACCATATGTGTCATATGCAGAGGGACTCAATGGTATCGAGGTTAAGTGTCCGCCTCGGATGCCGGAGGTTGCGAGTTCGAACCCTGGTAGAGACAGATTCTTTTCACGTCAATTTTCTTATAACAATTGTTCTGATCTCTGGGAAGTGAGATCGGACTCTCGTGTTCAGCAGGTAAAAATCCCTTTGCAGTTGGAAATCGAAAAGAGTAGGCTTAGCGATCGCTGCCCAGACATAAAATTCAAAATTCTAGATAAAATATCTGCGTAAAAAGCTATAGCAAGCCGGTAAGATGGCGACCAGGCAACAGCTGCTCTCATGGTCTGCGATGTTCGTGTGGTTTGTTCGTTCCACTTCATGTGTGTGGCGCGGTGTTGTGTGACGATCATTTTCTAACACGTCCTACGCTATTCACAGGAAGCCTATGTGTGTAAATTTCATCGGAATTCGGAGATACACGATCTGTTCTTCCTGTGTAATATAATACGCGTTGTTGGATAGGACGTCACTACGGATTGCGCACCGTCCTTGGTTGGTGTGCACGACCTGCTTGGAAATTGCGTGCCATGACCGGAAGGTGTAAGGTGTGCTCATGCTTGGCGCCGCGTTCCAGTGGCGCTGAGGTCGGCTAGCTCTTCCCTGGAAGAGTGAAAAGTGAAATTAGTAGCCTGCCGATTAAAGTGAGCTCACAAGCCAACCTCACCTCCTCTGGGTACACACTGGGCAACTAGAACCGTGAGGCTCTAGGCTAACGAGGCAATGGCTCGCCTGGGGGGACGGGCTCCTTCAGGTTACTTGCATATGTTGGCCCACCGCAGCTTGGAGAGGAGATGGGCGCCGCCAGGTGATTTCAAGCCTAAGAATCACACATGAGGACAACATCGAAATCTATTATACCGGATCGGTGGCAGCCCGGGTCAGAGAGGGTTGGCGTGGGGTCTTCATGTGTGCCCCAACGACCTGATGGGTTACGGGATGAACTGAACTGAAAAAGCTATGTGTGCCAATCCTCAGGTGGTTTGTTAAAAGCAGCTATAAATAGCGTCTAACTTGCTGCGGGTTTACTTAGCTCTAGAGTTTGAGTCTATTAAACTATCCTCCAAGAAACTAACTGTATACAGACTATAGAGTCTTCTAAACCAGTATAAAGACGTTAAGTTAAGTTAAGATCAAATTGGACAGTGAAGCAAGCGAGTTCTGACAGCAATCAAGACATCATCATCATCATCTTCTAATATCCTCTTGGATCAGTAAACGTCTTGTGAAGATCGTTATCTTTTTTCTGTGCTAAATGTACAGCCGATGTTTCTATAATTCTGTGTTTCGTCAGTGCGAATTACACCATCTATCCATCTTTTTCCTGGTCTCCTTCTTGCTTTGGAACTCTCTTGTTGATATGTATAGCTAGTAAATTGAGTTGTATTCTTGCCAAGTGCCAAAACCATTTTATTCATTGACTTTGCATTTAAGTCATGCACAGTTTTCTTATTCGTTCGTTCTCATCTGCCGCCACCAAGCCCTGACCGTTCTCAATCTGCCGCCACCAAGCCCTGAAAAAGGCTTTGCAAGTAGCAGCATGTAGTCAGAGAGAGGAATACGACCTGTCGTGGTTTACAGCTTGATTACAATATTTGCACCTTTCTTTTCGACACATCCGACTTCTGCAAGCATTTTTGTATTCCGGTTTTTTTTTTCTTTTCGATCCATTTTTCTTAGCCAGTCTGCTCTGTTGCAGCATGTTATCTAGGCTCACCCCGTGGAGGCGAAGAAGGGTCTTGACAGCTCTGATTCGCAAGCCTTACACAAGCAGTCAGCCATGGGTCGCTGGCCCTGACACTAGCAGTCAGCTATGGGTCGCTGGCCCTGACACTAGCAGTCAGCTATGGGTCGCTGGCCCTGACACTAGCAGTCAGATATGGGTCGCTGGCCCTGACACTAGCAGTCAGATATGGGTCGGACATACATACATACATACATTCATACATACATACATACATACATACATTCATACATACATCCATACATACATACATGCATACATACATACATACATACATTCATACATACATACATACATACATACATACATATATACATACACAGGGACATTAGAGACACAACAAGCCCATAGAAGAACCTTACATCATGCTCTGGCATTCTATCTCCTATAACAATGCGGTTTTAATAATTTATTTGGCCTTGATGGCTATTTCCCAAGTGGGATGTAATTGCGTATACATTCGTGTCCTCGCTTGAAAAGGAGGGCAGACAGGCACTTAGATAGACATGCACACAGACGCATAGATAGACAGACAGAGGCGATGAGGAACATTCAGATCTGTCGAGTAACGCATATTAAAATAGAAGGACACTTAGAGAGACACACAAAAATAGTAACCAGACAGGAATTTATACGGACTTATAAACAGAGAGATAGGCATAAATACAGTCAGACGGTATGGACTGACAGGTAGACATAAAGACAAGGAGACGGTATGGACTGACAGGTAGACATAAAGACAAGGAGTCGGTATGGACTGACAGCTAGACATAAAGACAAGGAGACGGTATGGACTGACAGGTAGACATAAAGACAAGGAGACGGTACGGACTGACAGGTAGACATAAAGACAAGGAGACGGTACGGACTGACAGGTAGACATAAAGACAAGGAGACGGTACGGACTGACAGGTAGACATAAAGACAAGGAGACGGTACGGACTGACAGGTAGACATAAAGACAAGGAGACGGTACGGACTGACAGGTAGACATAAAGACAAGGAGACGGTACGGACTGACAGGTAGACATAAAGACAAGGAGACGGTTTGGACTGACAGGTAGACATAAAGACAAGGAGACGGTACGGACTGACAGGTAGACATAAAGACAAGGAGACGGTACGGACTGACAGGTAGACATAAAGACAAGGAGACGGTACGGACTGACAGGTAGACATAAAGACAAGGAGACGGTACGGACTGACAGGTAGACATAAAGACAAGGAGACGGTACGGACTGACAGGTAGACATAAAGACAAGGAGACGGTACGGACTGACAGGTAGACATAAAGACAAGGAGACGGTATGGGGTGGCATTCCTGTCGTTTGTGAAAGAAGGCGTGAAACCCGCATAAATTTGCAGGATACTACAATCACAATAAGGTGATGAGACATTCTGCCGTAGTAAGGCATTTGAATGGTGTAAAGATTTTAGAGAAGGCCGTACATCCGTGAGTGATGATCCCGGTCGTGGTCGCCGTCAATCAACCACAGCCATTCCTGTCAAAATCCAAATTGAGGGAAGTCTTATCCTGAATGTTGATTGTCTACACTGTGGTGCCACTATAAACATTGACCAGTACATACACATTTTGAGTGATGTGCATAACTGTCTGCAAAAAACAACGGCTTGGTTTAATGACAAAGAGCGTTCTGCTTCTGCGAGATAACGCTCGATATCATACGGCTCACAACACTGTGTGCCATCTGTAGAAAATGGCTGGGAGGTAATGACACATCCATTTTACACCCAAACATCGCTCCAAGCGATTTTCATCTGTTTGGACCCCTGAAAGAATTCCTGGAAGGTCAGCATTTCAGCACTGATGACAAAGGGAAACAATCTGTGATGGATTGTTTCAGACATACTGACAAATCTTTAAAGGCTGAAGCTTTTCAAGCATTACTTAAACGCTTGGATAAGTGCAAAAACGTTGCAGGAGATTACGTCGAAAAATAAATGGCATTTTGACTACTTGTCATTACAAAAAAATAAGTTTGACTTGAACGCCGCTCCTTATTGGACAGAGGAAGCCAACATACACTGAGATTTCGGATTTTCAAACACAAAGAAAGACAACAATGAATACATGTGAAAGACTAACAGATAATATAACCTTCGCAAGAAAGAAAGAAGGCGGTAAACGCTAGACAACGCGCTACAACATCGGACGTAACATTAGAGCAATAATAGGTTTACAATTTTGAATGACCGCACGAACCGAAGACACCTCCAAGAGACAAACGCAAAGGCAAAGGCCGCCGTCCATAGCAGAGGATGATGGCATAATATATTACCTAGCGCTATTATTAGTAAAGATTAACTGCGCTACTTTTTATCCTCGTTTCGAGCCGCCCAACCCCGGTGTCAAATCAAGGACAAGACGACTAGGGGGTGACTACGAGATGCATTGGAATCCGCATCAAGCACCCGTAAAAAGTACGGGGAAGTCCGGAGTCGAACCCACACCACCTGATCACTAGGCCGACGGCTTAACCACTTCGCCACGGAATCCTCTAAGAGACACGGCAATACAATGCAATAGAACGCTCAGACGTCCATGTCCATAACCACGTCTGAGGGCCGCGTCCAAGGCCGTGGTTTCATCGCGTTTCTGATAACTCCTGTGACGTCGCTGATTCCAGGCTGGATCGACTAATGCCGGTCCCCTGGATCAGTTAGTTACGTGGAGAGAAAGGAATCTGCTGCACGGGAAACTGTGCTCCATCGAAAGACGCTGATACTTATATGATGCCTTACAATTTCACCCTGCGCTGTCGTTATGTTTAGATAGCGAAGACTGTGATAGCCTGCCCATGTTCGTCGCGTGGTAGATGGTCGCATTCACAAAGATATTCTCCCTGGACGGGTTGGCTGGTGGGAAAATAGCAGTCGACCGACCACAGTTGAGGTTCGAAGATGTGTGTAGGCACGATATCAAGGCCCTGGACATGAATCTGATAAGCTGCAGTCCGATCCAAGCGGCGATGTACCCTGAATGGTCACCTCACGCTTGGTAAAGAGAAGTTCTTGCAACACACAGAAGTGAAAAGACAACGCTGATAGGAGAAAGAAAACAGTTAATTATATATATTTTTGTTGATCACTCCAAGTCATATCATCCTGTAATCAGTCATGACTGAAAGGGGCTACTATACTGTGGAATACGTAAAACTAAACTCATATTCGTACAGTCGACGCACAGTGGATTTTATTTATCCCCCATAAAAACATACCTTACTGAAGTTTTGAACCCGTTTCCTCTCGGTGAATAGATCTGCATTCTAACGGCTGTCACCCGCTAATTTGCCTTTGTTTTAAATATCGCGTGGTTTGTGATCGAGCGACATTTCAGCAAACGAGTGGGCGGGATGTATGTATTTGGATTTCGTCGAGGGAAAATGTTGGGTAATATTAGTGTCGCCATTTCGTTTGTTGATTCTCTTGTGTATTGAGCTGACGAAAACTGATCAGATTCCCCCCCCCCTCCCCCTCCCCTCCCCACCACATCCGCCATTTTGTAGATGGGAAAGTAGATATCTCAGATAATGTGAATGCTAGATATCTGTGAAAAGTAGGTCACGAAAATCGCTATTTTCTTAAATATTAATTGACTGGGGGAACCATGGCTCACTAATATCAGCCATTTGCAATTATATTTTGTTGTGATACTTCCCTCCCGTGTCCATACCACTACGTCACACATCATTCGTCCAGTATTCAGTCACGTGGATTGCCCTGTCACTGACACTCAGCACGTCACCCATGCTACAAGTCTCCGGGAGGTTTGGGCAGATCATCAGATGGTCCTGATCTTCTGTTACTCTACATTCGCATGTTTCATCATCCCTGATAAATGCCAATTCCTAAAATCTGGAGAAAATCCCACGTGGTTGCTCTGCTAGAACCAGGAAAACCCGATCAGAACCTAAGAAGTTCCCATCGGTTTACCTACTCTGCCATCTGTATCAAGTCTTTTGAAGAATGATCCTGAACGCCACCCCCCCCCCCTTTCTCATAGACAAGAAACTCATCAAGGGGCAAACAGGCTTCAGGCCTGGAAGATCATGTTGGGGCGGCCAGTGTCTTAACCTGACACAACTGGTGATCGAGGAAGGCGTGCGGATGTAAACAGATCACAGGAGTAACTTTTATTGACTTAAGAGCAGCTTATGACACCATAAACTACCAGAAGTTGTTTGCTAAGTTATACTACATGACACCATAAACTACCAGAAGTTGTTTGCTAAGTTATACTACATGACACCATAAACTACCAGAAGTTGTTTGCTAAGTTATACTACATGACACCATAAACTACCAGAAGTTGTTTGCTAAGTTATACTACATGACACCATAAACTACCAGAAGTTGTTTGCTAAGTTATTCTACATGACACCATAAACTACCAGAAGTTGTTTGCTAAGTTATACTCCATGACACCATACACTACCAGAAGTTGTTTGCTAAGTTATACTACATGACACCATAAACTACCAGAAGTTGTTTGCTAAGTTATACTACATGACACCATAAACTACCAGAAGTTGTTTGCTAAGTTATACTACATGACACCATAAACTACCAGAAGTTGTTTGCTAAGTTATACTACATGACACCATAAGCTACCAGAAGTTGTTTGCTAAGTTATACTACACGACACCATAAACTACCAGAAGTTGTTTGCTAAGTTATACTCCATGACACCATACACTACCAGAAGTTGTTTGCTAAGTTATACTACATGACACCATAAACTACCAGAAGTTGTTTGCTAAGTTATACTACATGACACCATAAACTACCAGAAGTTGTTTGCTAAGTTATTCTCCATGACAAAAGGTTGGCGCCTCACAAACCTCATTAAATGTATCCTGCAGAATAGGCGATTCTACATCACTTGGGAAGGGGGGGGGGGGGGGGGGGTGTGGTGTTAAAAAAAGTCGATGGCCAAATCCAAAAAATGGGCTGGCACAAAGGGAAGTGTCCTGACACCTATGCTCTATAATATACACCAACAATCAACCTATAGATACAGAGGTGACACAATTAATATATGCTAATGATACAGCAGTAGCTGCCAAGGAAAGGGGCTTCGAAGAAATCGAACAGAAACTGACAAATGCCCTCGATGCTCTTGCTTTATATTACCCAATAAATCATCTCAAACCAAATCCCAGCAAAACTCAAGTATGTGCCCACCATCTCAGAAACAGAAAGACGAACAGAAAGTTGCAGATCAAATAGCAAGGACAGGATCTAGAACATAGCACGGCCCCCAAATACTTGGGAGTAAAGTTGGACCGCGCGCTGTCCTATGCCACACATTGTCAGGAGACAAAACAGAATATACATGCGAGAAATAGTATCATACGAAAACTGACTGGCACAACATGGGGAGCAAAGCCAGATGTCATCAGAACATCATCACTCGCTCTGTGTTTCTCTGTAGCTGAGTACGCCGCGACAGTCTGGAAGAACTCTGCACATGTCAAACATATAGATACAATAAATGAGACAGGTCGTATAGTTACTGGATGGCTAAAACCTACATCAACTGAAGAAATATACCCTATTATCGGCATAGCGCCACCAGAGATACGAAGAACTGTCGCGTCAGAGAGAAACAGGTAAATGACCCAAGATACTTAATGTTCGGACATCAGATGCAGCGGTCAAGACTTAAAGTCAACACGAAGTTTCTTACAGTCAACACAGCCCCTACAGACTAGTCCAGTAAATCGACGTATTGTCAGTTGGAAACAGCTGACAAAGGTCTCCTTGATCGAGTTACTGGAGGAACTTGCGCCTGGACATCTCCAGCCCTACGCAACATGGAAGTCCCTAAATAGACTTTGAACTGGTGTATCACGATGCAGGAACAACCTGAAAAGATGGGATACAGGGATGATGAAAATGTGGAGTAACACAAGACCAGGACCATCTGATGATCTGCCCAAACCTCCCTGAGTCTTATGGCATGGCTGCTGAGTGACAGTGATAGGGCAATCCACGTGACTGAATGCTGGACGAACGATGTGTGACGTAGGGCCTAGGACACGGAACGTCAGTAAGCTGGGTTGATACAAGATGGCTGACAAACAGCGGACATGGACTTTATCAGAGCTTGATACAAGATGGTCGGCAAACAGCGGACATGGACTTTATCAGAGCTTGATACAAGATGGTCGGCAAACAGCGGACACGGGGGCCTTGATCAGGGCTCAAGGTGGCTGACAAAGAGCGCAGAGAAAAATCACAAAAGTTTACAATTAGACTCGGGTTTAAATGTCGAAATTCCTGTCAGATGTTGGCATTTCGGAATTGCAATAATGGCGTGTGTTCGATGAACAGAATAGCTGAACACTGTAATTCCAAAAACTTAACCAGTTCGTGAATTTTAAAGCAATTCTTTCTAGCTGTTTGAGTAATCTTTCATGAGGGGCGTGCGATTAGCAGAAATATTGCTTCTAGGTCAGGTCTCCCAGGTATTCTAACATGTTAAAGATACTTTGTTGCGTGATATGACAACTCTCTGCTTGAGCAGGGTTTCATATGGCACGGGGGTGCACGGTGCTTTATCCATTCATGGTGCTTACATCTATTTAGAATATTCCAGACAAATATGTTGTCGTGCACTACGACATTTACAAAAATGTGCTCGTATTTATGATTTACGACATTCTAGCTTTCTGTTTGTTTCTGTCACCTGATATTTATTTAACTCTTATAGGTCATCATTTTGTAACTAGTTTTGCCAGAATTATTTTTTTCTATAAAAGCAGTCTCTTTATAAAACTTGACGTTTTAAAAACTATTTCGCAAGGAAGACAAACATGTTATATATCACATTACAGGAAAATTAATTTACAGTAAGAATAAAAAGATATTGTAGAATTTCATGAAATATTACAAGTAATTGTTAATAATTATATTGTCATTTTTAAAAATTAAAACCTATTTTTCACACACAAAAATGTCACCATTCCACGAATAACCACTGAAACGTAATGCAGATTGGTCTAGTGTACTTCAGAATAATAGTAATCCACATATGAGAATAATAAAAGAAAATAATTTTCTGTAGCAGTCAAATGGAGTTGATGTGTTAAGTGAGTTGCAGGTCTCCATTCACTCCACATGGTCGACCACATTTTGGCAGCAATCTGAATGAGTTCCAGGTCTCAGTCAGTCAGTCAGTGGGGATGGAATTTGGTACTGAAACCCATTCGTTATCATATTCTCTATAATTTGCTTCAGAAATATTGCATCTTCATTTTTCTGTTGATGTCAAACGTTTTTGCCTTTTAGCAGCACTAGGTCCTGGCTGTGACAACGCCCCCTCATCTTCAGCATCAGATTCAGTAGGCTGCGTAGGGTGAATTTATATTCTATATCTAACTGCGATTCAACATTTAAAAAATGTGAATCATCATCACTAAATTCATCTAGAGTACACAACTCCCTAGCCTTTTCTACAGATTAAAACAACCTACTTGTAGACAATCTTGAAGTGCTAGGCTCGCTACACATTTTTGTGATAAACTGACTTGAAAGATGACAAATGTTTTCCAACTTTGAATGTCCACACAACTTTTACAATTGAAACGCAAATATGAGTTACTTCCCAAACCATGTAATGTTAATTGAAATTTAGAAACACTGAAAAAAAGAAACAAATTTCGTTCAATGTGCTGTTTTGTCTGGCATCAAGCGGACTCCAGGAAGAACGCTGACAGCGTTCTTTTGGCCTTTGCGCATTATGTATGTAAAAAGCTAAAAGTCAGTCACATTACAAGAATTGCCGTCAGGGATGAAGAAAACTCTTCAAGTAATAAGCCGCAGCCTATGTGAGGTGGGGTAGCCAGTTCCCGCAGTCTATGTGAGGTGGGGTAGCCAGTTCCCTTCCTTGTTTTTAATGTTCTTAAACTCATACGTCAGGTACCCATTCTTACAGCTGAGTCGACTTGAGGAGCTGATGTACAGGCGCGAAGCACAACCCTGATTTTTTTGTCCGTTCATGAACTCGAACCCCTGTCACGCTGTAATCGCAGTCTAGTAAGCCAGTTCACTATCAACTACGCTACCGGCCCCCCATCACTCCCCCCTTTTGTGGCAGAAGATGCAGCACAATGAATAACTTAACCTAACTTAACATAACTTAACTGTAAACAACCAGTTTCATTTACATTACCTTCATCTAAAATAAATGGGCATTCAATCTATTCTTGAATGCATTAATTGAACCCTGTCTCCACTATTTCCGGTGGCAATGAATTCCAAGCTTTCAAGCTATCTAAATAAAAATTGCATTTGTAACTATGCTATCTTGTTCTTGTAAGTGGTTGAATTTTGAAAAACTTGTTAAGAGTCCAATTTACCATTTCCGTTGATTATCGAATAATAATGATAGTCGTCCATCGTTGTCGATGAGGACCGCCGACTTCATCCTTGTCACAGATTCCCCTGTTGGGTGTGGGTGTGCATGTGGCTGAACAGGCCAATGCGGGGACGAAAACATCTGCTACTTAACGGGGCACACGAGATTTGTAGAAGGTGATGGTGTTCCCGCTGTTCGGGATTTCCGTGTCTCGCGTCTGCTCTGGGCTTTCATAACACGGTGGTCTTCGCTGGTAGATACATTCGCTTTGGCTGCGCTTCTCCAATCAGATCAGTTTTGATTATCTTATAAACCTGTATTAAGTCACCTAGAATTCTCATCTTTTCTAGACACAGTAGAATGGTTGTTCTGCTTCTTTCCTTGTAACGTTAATCCTGGAATCCCACTATCAGTTTTATCGCTCTTATTTGCGTCCTTTCCAGCATGTTTTATATCTTCTCTACGATAAGAACTTCACGTCTGTACACAAATTATTCCAATCTAGGTCTAACTAATGCTTTATGTAACTGGTTGTATACAGACTCTGTAGGGTCTTCTAAACCAGTATAAAGACGTTAAGTTAAGACGTTAAGTTAAGTTTATACAGTTTAACTATCACTGAATAAGCCTACTTCAGTCAATGAATCATAGCTGGATATTTGCTGACTAAGACCCTATTCCACCTCCAAGCGACGGTCCTGGAAACAGGCTGCACTAGTGTGTTCTAGCAAAGAGATTAGGGATCGCAGCGGGAAGTCAAACCTAGTACCCATGTGTCAGGCCAACGGCAGACATCACAGTTCCATGTAAGTAACGGAAGCGTCACAATGCTCAATCCATGACAACCGTGGAAGAAGAAGAATTACCTTTTCTCTCACCAAGAGGAAGCAAAGGTTTGAACCCTGGACACTTATCAAGATGTCTTTTTACCTCAGCTTTTACAGAGACTGATTAATATTTAAATGTTTGCGCTACGCACATCCTTCGTTTTTGCAACATGCATGGAAGATTGCAGTAGTTTGATTCTTTTCACCATTAGGGAAACATTATGACTGAAAAAAATGTCTACAGAAAATAAAAAACGTTTGCATATTTCTTTCTTATCCTTACTTTGTTATGGTAAGAGATAGCCATACGCTCCTCTTGCCAGTTGCATTCTAAGCCAGGTTCCTAGCTGTTGTGGTAAGAAATAGCCATCTCTTGTCAGTTCCAGCCCTAGCCAGAGACCACCTGTTATAGTGAGAAATAGCCTTACTCTACTATTGTCAACTCCAGCCAAAACTAGATACAACCTGTTATGGTGAGAAATAATCATACTCTCCTCTAGACAGATCCAGTCCAAACCAGATACAACCTGTTATGGTGAGAAATAATCATACTCTCCTCTAGACAGATCCAGTCCAAACCAGATACAACCTGTTATGGTGAGAAATAATCATACTGTCCTCTAGACAGATCCAGTCCAAACCAGATACAACCTGTTATGGTGAGAAATAATCATACTCTCCTCTAGACAGATCCAGTCCAAACCAGATACAACCTGTTGGGATATCCGTATCAGCCTATCACATGTGCGTTCCTATTGGAAAAGAGGTCAAATAAAATGTCACTGCGCGATTCTATGAACTAAATACACCGACTAGGAAGGGTTGTTTGGGAAATGGAAACATCGGGATATTAAAGAAGCGGAATTCTATTCTTTCATTGGCTCTTTCAGTCTTGTCTAACGATCGTAATTGTCCTTTGAACAAAAAAGGGATGTAACTACAGTCCATGGCGGGAACGAATGTGATTCGTAAGACCAATCCCGGCAGAGAAAGATCTTCCACAGTGTGTGCAAGGAAAGTTAAGACCGTTTGCGGCATCGCATGGCGTGGTGTGTCTTCTCAAACGCTGAGTATTTAGCCTATCAGCAAGCAGTACCTCCTGTCTGTATTCCATGCTTAGTCCTGCCCCTCCGTGTAACGCGTTTCATGGCGTCCTGTTCCCATGATTCCAAATCGAGGCCTGCGGGAGCTTGCATACATCCTTGTACCGAAGTAGTGGCCGGCCTAGAGACGTTTTCCCCACGTAGCGCAGTGGTTAGCTCTCTGGTTTTGCATCTGAGTGGTCCTGGGTTCATTCCCCAGTTGAGGCGGTAATGTTTTTTTTTTCAGACCGCAACGGCGCCCGGGTCGACCCAGCCTTAAATGGGTACCGGTTCAGTCCGGGAAGTAAAAGCGGCGAGGGAGATGAGATGACTACCGCCCTCATATAGCCGAGCCTTTGAAAATGAGAGCACTAACACATCACACCCGTACGGCGGTAATGTTATGGGTTACTTTACTTGACTTATTTCCCCCATAGAGAAGCTATTTTGGTATTATGGGAATCCCATTGCAAGAAAATAAACATATACTAGCACAGCCACTTGCAAGAGTGACAGCTACAGTCGCGAGCCTATGCTCCTGAGGCAGTGAAACAGACAACCGTACTGGTGATGTGTGCCTGTAAGTGGTCTATCTACATTGGCTAGGTAATATGAGAAGTTCGAGAAATGCAATACTGCAGACTGGAATGATGTGGGCGTGCCACGTTGAGCAGACAGACAGCTGAAACCTAATTTCATAAATTGTTCATAGTACAGTCAGTACAAGTGACATTTCAAGTAATAAGTTGGTCCAGAGGCAATAATCGCACGTGTTTGACGCATTCTTAGACACAGCCTCACAGTTTGGTTCTTCTGTGGAATGTTTAGAAAATGGATCTACAGAGAGCAGTAGGAATACAACTAATATAGCTGTATATTAAGGAGGGAATACGAAGATGGGAGATGGGAGATGGGAGAGTAGAGGCAAATCTCGAAAGGAACTCATTTTAAAAAGACAAAGTGTCCAATAGTTGTTGTTGTTGCTGTTGTTGTTGTTGTTGTTGTTTGCAAATGGCCACAATGAGTAGGTAAACTCTTTTGTGCGCCCTGAAAAGGACGTTAAGTGGCAGGTTGCAGTAGCTTTCCTCCCATACCGAGTGTGCTGATGAAGGGGGACCGGGGTCCTCCAGGTGGTTGTCCTATGCTTGGCTTCATCTACGTGTGAATCCCTACTACGGGGATCACGTCAATCCCTCACCTTGTTACCCAGGCTGCCATGAAAACAGCCCGTTTCTAGGGATGGCTATTAGGAAGTCAAGGTGAAGGCCATGGCCAGTATGTTTTGCCTGACCTTGACTAACACACACACGCCTCATCCATATACACGCCTTACAGACATACATACACACACGTCTCGCCCCCCCCCCCCCCATATACACGCCTCACCCACACAGACACCTCACCCACTCGCACGCATCATCCACATACACGATTCACTCCATACAAGTATCACCCACACACACGCCTCACCGACACACAAGCCGCAGGGAACAAGAAACAGCCAGCGTTCCTCACACTTCCGTTCCCCTATCCTATGGAAGAATCCCACCCTCTTCGTTTGAACGTATCTCATTTGTCACTTTGTTGTTTTCCAATCTATAGCTGGACAGCTCTTGAATCGAATTACTCCCTTTACAGCTTCTCTCATCTCCTCTAACACTTGCAAAAAACAATCAGAATCGAAGTGCTAGCAGCAGGTTGGACATGACATATAGAATACGAAACACATAACGACAGACATAACTGTTTTACTTTTAGCCTGATAATCTGGGCTTGTAAAACTATCAGTATAAATTAATTAGTTTTTATAAGTTTTAATTTCCGTCCTTCGGGATTTCGAATTAAATGACAGACAATCCTTGGCTGAAAATGTTGCTGTTTACAGAAAAGTTTCGGTAATTTTATTTGTTTCCTTTTTTCGTTCTTTGTCCTGCCTGTGCTTTCAGAGTCCGTTCATAATGAGGTTTTTTGACCGCACCCGCGTGCCTCGCACACAGGGAGCTTTACTGGTTCTGTTATTTCTGCTCTCCTTATTTGTCGTCGCCAGTCCTTGGATCGTTATCTATTGTATCTGCATAGCTAAATCTCAGCACCGCTGTGAAGGGAGGCCACGATATGGTTGGGACCTGGGGCTCGCGTCTCAGCCCGGCCCGGTCGAGCCGCAGAAATGCACCTGGCCAAATGCACTCCTGCCTCGCTCTTTGCCTCTGTCTGCTATCAGCCATCCCAAGGGACGCAGAAGAGATGCAGTCCAGCGGACATTGCACCTCCTGCCCTATTGTGACAACCTCCCAGGTGGCGGGGAATGCTAGGCGTACCATCACTGCAGATGAGCCGAGAAAATAAAGGGAGCAAAGAGATACCTCACTCACATGTATACGTTTCTGGCAGGACGTGACGATCCTGAGACACAGTCACACTGGACTGCCTCTCTTCCGGGATAGTACAAACTAGTACATAGTCCATCATATCATATCATTGCCAAACCCTATAGACACGAGTAGGGAAGACTCGATAGTCCTGCAAGACAACTTCCTAAGAGAGATAACTCTGACTAAAAACAACTGCTGCCTTGCAGATAGGCTGGAGACAGCCAAAGGCTAAGGATGGCATCCCTACAGAAACGCCTGTTGAAATCGGATGCATTGAGCCACAGGCTTAACAAAATAAAACAGTGCAAAGTAAATATCGCTGTAAACAGCGTACGAAGAAGAAGAAGAAGAAGAAGAAGAAGAAGAAGAAGAAGAAGAAGAAGAAGAAGCATAGCACTTTGAGGGATAACATCTGGTGTTTGGCGTGTCACGTGTCCGAGCCCATCTGGTTTGCTGTCTCTTGATGAAGTCGGACACTGGTGTTATGTCTACTTGTCTCCTGATATCTACGCTTCATATTCTATACATTCTTGTTACTCCAAACATTCTGCAGAGTTCATCTCCGTTGTTACAATGTGTTTTTTTTAAAATCTTCGTTTGTTAATGTCCATTTCTGGCACTGATAGCACAATGTTGGTAGGCGTATAGAGTTGTATAGCGTTTTTCTTGAACCCATTGTGAATTATTTACATTGTAATATCGGGGACATTTATCAATGATTTGACTTGCTTTATTCCACTTGTGATGGATTTCGATGTCGCCTTTTTCATCTGCTGAGATTATGTTACCCAGGTATGCGAAATTTCTCGCCTGTTCTGTTCCCTGGTTTTGTATGAATATTGTTGTTTCCATTTCTTTTCTTGAATTTGTATTGTAAGCTTTCTAGGTTATGGAGAAGTTTGGTAAAGTATAAGAAATACAGGGTGTCCATCTCGCAACCGACACCTAGTTGTCCCTTATAACTTTTAAATCAATTCAAGATAATTTGACATGGACATAATCTGAACCAGTTGCATGACGATGAACTATATACTGGCTATTTTAATCAGGATGGAGCTACATGCGACACCTCAAATGTCAGCATGGCTGGAAGTGCTTCCTTCTTTGAAGCTCGTGTCGTTTTTAAATGACTATGGCCAGCAAGGTTGCCTGACCTTGACCCACCTGATTTCTTCCTATTGGGCACACTGAAAGAGAAAGTGTTTTTCAACAAACCAAGGAATTCCATGGAACTGCAAGAAAACATTTGGTGAAATTCTGAGTCTGTGACTCCTGACTCGTTGGTGAATACCTTCCGTAGCATGGACAAGCGTGTTCAGGCAAGCCTTGATGCAAAGTGTGACCACTTTCAACATTTAATATGAGTTCATGATATTTCTCAGACACACCATTGTATGACCCTATCAAATGTAATATGAGGTCATGATATTTCTCAGACACACCATTGTATGACCCTATCAAATGTTATATGAGTTCATGATATTTCTCAGACACACCATTGTATGACCCTATCAAATGTTATATGAGTTCATGATATTTCTCAGACACACGATTGTATGTCCCTATCAAATGTAATATGAGTTCATGATATTTCTCAGACACACCATTGTATGACCCTATCAAATGTAATATGAGGTCATGATATTTCTCAGACACACGATTGTATGACCCTATCAAATGTAATATGAGGTCATGATATTTCTCAGACACACGATTGTATGACCCTATCAAATGTAATATGAGGTTATGATATTTCTCAGACATACGATTGTATGACCCTATCAAATGTAATATGAGGTCATGATATTTCTCAGACACACGATTGTATGTCCCTATCAAATGTAATATGAGGTCATGATATTTCTCAGACACACCATTGTATGACCCTATCAAATGTAATATGAGGTCATGATATTTCTCAGACACACGATTGTATGACCCTATCAAATGTAATATGAGGTCATGATATTTCTCAGACACACGATTGTATGTCCCTATCAAATGTAATATGAGGTCATGATATTTCTCAGACACACGATTGTATGACCCTATCAAATGTTATATGAGTTCATGATATTTCTCAGACACACCATTGTATGACCCTATCAAATGTAATATGAGGTCATGATATTTCTCAGACACACGATTGTATGTCCCAATCAAATGTTATTGAATTACGTTCATTGATTTACAGGTTATTAATGAAAAACAGCGGCGGGTAGCGAGTGGGACACCCTGTAGAATGCTACGCAAACGGATGACAATCTCGTCGTGTTAAGTGAAATAGTAAATGCACTATTAAAGATGGAAAATTAGACAATTAAGACACATCGTATTCATTGTAAAAATTGAATGCATCACTTAAATGACTGGCTACTGGCTCGATTCAGTTGTTGTTGAATGCCCACACATAGTAACTTAACTTAACTTAACTTCTTTATACTGGTTTAGAAGACTCTGCAGAGTCTGTATACAACCAGTTTCATTTACATTACCTTGCTCTAAAAGCTATGCGCATCCAATTTATTCTAAAATGCATTAATTGTCCCTTCATCCACTATCTGCCGTGGCAATGCATTCCAAGCATTCACCACTCTCTGACTAAAAATATATTTCCTAATATCTAACATCTGGACCATTCTTTAGTTCATTTGTAGCAACGCTACAAGGATTACCATTTTGTGCGCCCTAAACAGGGCGTTAGGTGGCGGGTTGACGTAGGTTTCCTCACAACCCGAGCATGTTGATGAAGGTGGACCGGGGTCCTCCAAATGGTTGTGCAAATGTAGCTTCATCTGCGTGTCGCTCATTACTGGGAAGCACGTCGATTCCTCACCTTGGTAGCCAGGCTGCCATAACAACAGCCCGTTTCCAGGAAGGGCTACTAGGAAGCCGAAGTGAGAGTCTTGGCAGGTATATTTTGGCTAACCCTGACTAACATGTCTGATATCAGTATGTTGTGCCTGACCCCGACTAACATGTCTGATATCAGTATGTTGTGCCTGATATGAGTATGTTGTGCCTGACCCCGACTAACATGTCTGATATCAGTATGTTGTGCCTGATATGAGTATGTTGTGCCTGACCCCGACTAACATGTCTGATATCAGTATGTTGTGCCTGATCAGACGTTAGTCTTCCTCACCACCATATTAAGGTAGAAACACTAAATGAGGCAACATATTGTGTGTTGTTCTATGGCTCTATCGTACACAACTCACGTTCCAGACATAAATAGAGGTGCGCCTGGCCGAATGGTTTCGAGGCCTGCCCGCCGACAAGTAGCGCTGTGGTTCGAATTAAGGTGTGTCATATGTTGTTTTTCTGTTGGAAGTGATAAATAAACAAACATAGCCAGCACACGACGTGGCCACTCCAGTGGCGAACCGGGCTGTAGCTCTCAGACTAAAGAAAACCTCGACTACCCCAGCAATGGGAAAAAGTCGTATTGACAGGTTTTTTTTCTGTTTTCTTATAAATTCTTGACAACAATGTGTTTTTCTTGTACGTGTTAAATTATCTGTTTATTCAGTGAGGGATTTTTGTTTTTCTTCTGTTATTATTATGTATCCTGAGAACATGCATATTCCTTGTGGCAATGTACGGGTGCTAGACATGGACTATGACACAACTATAACAAGGAAGAAAATTGGAGTGTTCGAAAGAAAATGTTACAGAAGAATCCTAAAAAGTAATTGGATAAAGAAATTGACAAATAAACCCATCCTAGAAGACCTGAATGTTGAAAAAAACTGGCTCGTAAACAATGTTTTGTTTCGGAAACTAAATTTTTTCGGTCATGTCAAACGTCAAGACGGACTGGAACAAACGGTCCTGGAGGGCATGGTACCTTGAAGGCGACGCAGGGGGCGACCAAAGCGATGATACAAGATATCAAGGAAACTCTAAACAAGAACATGGAGCAGGCGGGAAGATTGACTGCAGACCGAGATTCATATCAGCTGGTTGTGATCAGAGCAGACGTTCTACAAAGAACATACGACATGATGAAGGTGATATGGTTTGACTTGGCTTTGTTCGTTCTCAATCTCCCGCTACCAAGCCCTGAAATAGGCTTAAGTAGCAGAATATAGTCCAGAGAACAGAATACATTGTGTCGTAGTTTACAGCTTGACTACGATATTTGCACTTTTGCACCAACACATCCGACTTCAGCAAGCATTTTTTAGTACCGGGTTAGCATTCCCTCTTCTATCCCTTCTCCTTAGCCAGTCTGTCCTGCTGCAGCCTGTTATCCAGGATCACCGCGTGGAGGTGTAGAAGGGTCTTTGCAGCTCTGGTTCGCTGGCCCAGACGCTATCAGTCAGCTATGGATCACTGACCCCCTGTAGCTCATGCGCTTCTCAGCATCTTGATTCCTGATGATGATATTGCTATGGAATTACTAGAACTTAATTTCCCAAGCAGTGCCTGGAAGAGGGCATAGGTTTTACTACACACAATTCGGTAGTGATATTCAGTTGACATGGTGGTTTGAAATACGTTTCGTTGATTCTACCACTTCACGTGTTTTGGAGTATTTGTCATTTAATTAACATTTGAATAGGTGGCGTTAACCGGGGTTCGATTCCATCTTAATAGACTCAAAAAATGGAGTAAAATTGGCTTTTAGGTGCCGTCTGTGCTCTTCTTAACAAACCACTTCTCCATGGATGGTGTTATGGCAAGTCACACAATTAGTCACCTCTTACGATATGCTTTCTGTGTGACAGTTTGGCTTTTCTTGTCCTTCTCATTCACAAAGACCCCGGCAGATATTTCTAGTCAATACATTTTGAAAACATTTAAACAACTTGAATGTAGTTATATTTTAGAAGTAATGTCGGGGTTTAGGGTTGTCCACTGTAATGTGACGAGGGAAGTATGTCACAGACCGACAGTTTTTACCAGACTGATAACATAAACTAATGTAACGAGGCAAGTCTGTGACAGACCGACAGTTTTACCATAAAAATATGTGAGGATATTTGATTACATAAAATAACGTGGCGGAAGTTTGTGGAGGTGTCAGCAGGGGTGCCCAGACGATCTCAAGAGATCATGGGAGGAACTGAATAAAACTACCGTGACAGACTAGGATATTTAGGACTGAAAAGTGTATGGCTTTTTGATAACATTACCTTTAATGTGACGGAAGTGACCTTAATATACCAACAGTTATAAGAAAAAAATATGGGGATGTTTAGTAACAAAAACTTAAATGTGACGGGACAAGTCTTCGACAGATCACTAGTTCTTTGAAACAAAAATATGTGGATATTTGCTTGGCTTTGTTCGTTCTCAATATCCCGCTACCAAACTTTAAACAGACCTTAAGTAGCATAATGTAGTCCAAAGAACAGAATGCGTTGTATCGTAGTTTGCCTTCACTGCGATATTTGCACATCTTCGTCCAATACATCCGACTTCAGCAAGCATTTTTTGAGTACCGGGTTAACATTCCCTCTTCGATCCCTTCTCCTTAGCCAGCCCGCCCTGCTGCAATCTGTTATCCAGGATCACCACGTGGAGGTGTAGAAGGGTCTTGGCAGCTCTGGTTCGCTGGCCCTGACGCTAGCAGTCAGCTATGGGTCGCTGACGGTTGCAGTTCATGCGCTGCTCAGCATCTTGATCTCGACAAAAATATGAAGATGTTTGATAACACAAACTTTAATGTGACGGAACAAGTCTTTGACAGATCACCAGTATTATGAGACAAAATGATGTATTTTTTTTTTAGAGCAAGTTACGACGAGGTTACAAGTAAAGCGTAATGAACTAACACTGCCGGGAGGCACGACACAGATTAATCTGTACTGTTTTATAGCAATTACGTAATGAAACATTGACCTTAGCTTGTCAAAGAAATTACTCAGTGCGTCTTCTTTCTACGATGAATCAATGGATTCGAATGCACCCAACCAACGGCATCTACGCTTCTCGCCCAGAATGCAAATAGAATAAAGGTCGCGGATCGAAGATGCATCGCAGTGAATTTATTTATTTTTGTTGTTGTTGTTGCGTTCGCCTTATTTCTCAGGTCCCCAAGGCGGTGTGCGTTGCACTGTGGTTTTTATTTTGTGCCTGTCGGCCCAGTGCATCCGACTTCAGCATGCATTTTATGTAAGGGTCTGCTTCCTCCTGCATTTTCTAAGGGTTTGCTTCCCCGGGGTAACAGCCGGTGCTGTGATGGGGATCGAACCCAGCACCTTCTGGTTGTGAGCCGTGTCACTTAACCACTAGGCCACGCCGTCCCCTCATCGCAGTGAATGAATTGATAGCAGCCAGTGACTCATATTTGATTGGTCGCATCGGGGTCAGCGAACCGAAGCTAACAAAGGCCTTGTTCAACCTTCAGGGAGCGACCCTGGAAACAGGCTGCAACTGTGTAGTCTGACTAAGAGAATATGGATATCAATGTGAAGGCAAATCTGATATTGAAAAAACTCAGTTTAAATATGATGTGTCCCTCCGAAAGGCGGATATATTGCAACTTCGCTGTAAACTACAATATGAGGTCCAAAGTATTTTTAAGGACGAGCGCCGAGGAAGAATAATGATGATAGTGAATATAAGTAACACAAACATAGACATACACTCACGCAAATACATAGACAGTGAGAGGGAACATAGACAGTGACCGCAAAAGATAGACGTACACTAACGAAAATACATAGACAGTGGCAGTGAAACATAGACAACGACATTTATTGTTGTATTTGATGCCTTCTCATGAAATGCCTAAAGCGTGGTCATCGTTCATCATCATCATCATCAGTCCCAAAACCTACAAGGTCATCGAGGCACCGTTATTGTAGTTTGTAGTACCAGCTAACGCCATACAACAACGGTGTGTCTTGGGCCGCTACACACCTGACGGAGCCCGTCTCTCTCCAGATCGCGTTCATTATAGTCGTGTCTAACTTTCATACAACAAAGCTGACACTGTCTTCAGCTAGAGCGATGGGCACCAATCTCGTGAAGTTCAGCTGGGTGAACTAGACCGTGAAATATGACACATGTTTAAGCGTAGTGCTATTCATATAGCCGATGTCCATTCCATGATAAACGGACGTAAGAAAACACACAAAAGGAACGAATTAACCAGTCCAAATGGAAAACAACAAAACGTTTCCGTGAACACAAAGTGTAAGTCGTTGACTAGTGGGAATTCCCAGCAAATTCGTGGTCTGGTCTTAACAGACTCATTATCTGTCCTTCAAGCTCTTAAAGATGTTGGCCACTGTAAGCCTGAACTTACCCGACTATCCCTAGATCCCAACCAAACTTATCACATCCCATTAAGTCAGAAAAGTTATACAAATGATTCCATCTCACATCTGGCATTAATGACAAGACAGACAGATTGCCTAAGCAGAGATCAAGTCAAGAAGAATAATACACACCAACAACCCTACAGACAGCCAAAAACTACTGATGACTGAAGACAAAAAGGCTTGGCTGAATAGATGGGCAATGGGAAATACTTGGAGAAAGATCTACAAACATGTGGTCTTGAAACTGATCCCTTTGCTTCGCATGATAAGGTTCTAACAGCTCTACTAACCGTTTCTTTTTCTCTATATATGTTTGCTCTTATATCATCATCATGTGCCCTGTCGGTTGACGTTGGCGACCATGGAACTGCATCTATTTCTATCTCGTGTGACGTTTATCAATTCTTTTTATGTATATACTGACATATACTATTTTCAGACTGAGCAGCCTGAAGAAATTATGGCAGGGCACCAACAAAATGATCAAAGTAAAAGTCTTGAGAGCCTGTGTTTTTCCTGTGGCAGCTTATGGCTGCGAATCATGGACGATTACCAAAACTTCTAGACAAAGAATCGAATCCTTCGAGTCAAAATGTTACAGAAAGATCCTCAGAATACCCTGGACAGAGAAAAAGTCAAATGTAGACATCTGGCAAGAATTGAGCATAGACGAAAACTGGTTTATCAATTCCATTTTGGCTAGAAAATGTAAATAATTTGGTCACATCAAGAGACACAACGGTCTCCAGAGAACGGTGATGGAAGGTATGGTGCCAGGCAAAAGAGAAAGGGGTAGACCAAGAAGACGATGGCACCAAGATATCCAAGAATGCCTGGGTATGACTGTGGCGGAGACTGGAGTTTTTGAAGAAGGGGGGGGGGGGCGAGTTTCTTTCAGACAGACTGAGATGGGAGCGACGTTCTTTAAAGGGAACGAGTTTCGTTCAGGCAGACTGTGATGGGAGCGATGTTCTATAAAGGGAACGAGTTTCTTTCAGGCAGACTGTGAAGGGAGCGACGTTCTATAAAGGAGATGCTACATGATGATGATGATGATATATCATCATCATCTGGTTGATCAGTCCTAAGACTGGTTGTAGGTTGTCTGAGCATGTCTCTCTATTTGACCCTATCATCTGGTTGGTCAGTCCTAAGACTGGTTGT
>JAVGWX010000025.1:16658532-16686032 GCA_036924085.1 Ariolimax columbianus | reverse complement strand
TGGCAGGCAGTGAGGACATGAATGTTGTTCTTGTTGACTGCTGACAAGAAGTAGGCTTACTCTTGTGTGCGCCCTAAAAAAAACACCTCAAGTAGCGAGTTGTCGTGGCCTTATTTACATCCCGAGCGTGCTGATGAAGGTTGACAGCGGTCCTCTGGCGGTTGTGCTATGATTGGCTTGGCTTCATCTGCGAATCGCTCACTACTACGGGGATCACGATCATCCCTCATCCCGTTAGCCAGGCTGGCATGAAAACAGCTTGCTTCCAGAAAGTGCTGCGTGCAATCCGAGGTGAAAGTCTTGGCCAGTACATTTGATTTTGCCTGACCCTGACTAACATGTTTCATCAGTACGTTGTTCCTGACCATAAGTTAGATTATAGCATCCCTATCCCCATCTTCCACATTTGTCATAGAAACCCTGATCTATATCCTCTCTTTCCATCATCTTCCAAGTTTGTCATAGAAACCCTGATCTTTATCCTCTCTTTCCATCATCTTCCACATTTGTCATAGAAACCCTGATCTATATCCTCTCTTTCCATCATCTTCCACATTTGTCATAGAAACCCTGATCTATATCCTCTCTTTCCATCATCTTCCAAGGTTGTCATAGAAACCCTGATCTATATCCTCTCTTTTCATCATCTTCCAAGTTTGTCATAGAAACTCTGCTCTATATCCTCTCTTTCCATCATCTTCCACATTTGTCATAGAAACCCTGATCTATATCCTCTCTTTCCATCAACTTCCACGTTTGTCATAGAAACCCTGATCTATATCCTCTCTTTCCATCATCTTCCAAGTTTGTCATAGAAACCCTGCTCTATATCCTCTCTTTCCATCATCTTCCACATTTGTCATAGAAACCCTGATCTATATCCTCTCTTTCCATCATCTTCCAAGTTTGTCATAGAAACCCTGATCTATATCCTCTTTTTCCATCATCTTCCAAGTTTGTCATAGAAACCCTGATCTATATCCTCTCTTTCCATCATCTTCCAAGTTTGTCATAGAAACCCTGATCTATATCCTCTCTTTCCATCATCTTCCAAGTTTGTCATAGAAACCCTGCTCTATATCCTCTCTTTCCATCATCTTCCAAGTTTGTCATAGAAACCCTGATCTATATCCTCTCTTTCCATCATCTTCCAAGTTTGTCATAGAAACCCTGCTCTATATCCTCCCTTTCCATCATCTTCCAAGTGTGTCATAGAAACCCTGATCTATATCCTCTCTTTCCATCATCTTCCAAGTTTGTCATAGAAACCCTGATCTATATTCTCTCTTTTCATCGTCTTCCAAGTTTGTCATAGAAACCCTGATTTATATCCTCTCTCCCACATCGTCCAAGTCTATTATACAAACCCTGATCTATTTCCCCTCTCTCCCCCGTCTTCCAAGTTTGTCATAGAAACCCTGATCTATTTCCCCTCTCTCCCCCGTCTTCCAAGTTTGTCATAGAAACCCTGATCTATTTCCTCTCTCTCCCCATCGTCCAAGTTTGTCATAGAACCCCTGATCTATTTCCCCTCTCTCCCCCGTCTTCCAAGTTTGTCATAGAAATCCTGATCTATTTCCTCTCTCTCCAACATCTATCTTGTGTGTAGGTCACAGAAGCACGATATGCAATAACTGAATGTTTGGCAGCCTGGGGTGAGGTTTGAAGTTGTTTTCGATTTCACTGTAGATCAATAACTTATCCTCCAAGTGGGTACCCATCTTCGATTAAAGAAGCCAGTGCACATACCGAGCACATCGTTAATAGCGACTAAGTATTGGTATGGCTTATTCGAAGTCTTCATTATATACATACACAATACTACCTTCGCACGTCCTACATCATTTTGAGATCAGTTAGCGACCGTCTATTGGATGAGGACACCGAAATAGATGGATCTACAGACTGCAACATTTCGACATTAAACGAGGTTGAAGCGGAATGGGGCGCATGAGAGGATGGATCGTGAGAGTGTACAACCAGCAAGCTACATGGATTATCATCATCTAGAAAACAGAATACTGTACATGCAGGCCTTCTGACCCATGGAGAAATCCTATTGAAACGTCACATTCTAAGGCTGATTAAATAACCGAACTTGCATATGTCAAGTATCAGTGCAATTATAATAGCGTGATCGACAAAGAGGGATATACAGTTGATTTCTGGGCAGAATTCTGTGAAAGGATCACTCTCAACAGTGATTTGTGTGTGTTTTGTGCCGTGAATTTGTTTTACTTCTCAGTGTGGAGCATTGATTGATTGTAAATGTTTGCACAATGAGTTCCGTTATTTAGCCGGACTTCTAATGTGACGTTTCAAGGATATTTTCCCGGTGAATCAGACGCCCAGTCTAAAGTAGGTCATTATTCAGACCCTACACCATTTACTCAGAGAGACTAAGCAATTATTGTAATGCCCGGAGTGCAGTGACGAGGGTTCTAAGAAACACAGACAGAAACCACACAACGAGAAAGCACACTTTGGCCCATGCAGTCACCATAAGTTTGTTTATGTCCTCGCTTACTGCCCCTTTAGTGCCAGAATGGGAGGTAGAATTTAAATCCGAATGGTTCATGCACACCCACGCAAATCGTGATTTGCTGAGATTTGTCTAGGTCAGACTTCTTTCAGAAAAGATAATAAAATTGTCTGCTGATTCCTCAAACAAATTCAGCCAGTAACTCCTTTAACGTTATTTATATTCATGTCAATTCTTTGAGATAAACTAGCAATTCGTGTGAATTTGTCGAGTCTGGATGACTGAGTTGACCTCTGTCACATTTTGAGCCCAGACAGAAAATGTTAGTCCAGTAGGACATTGTCCTTTGAGACGAAAAGATCGTGACTTCATTGTAAGACATTTCAGCGTGCAAAATGTTCGTCTTTCTGTCTGTGTCTTGTCAAACTGTAAGTCAAGTAAACATTGTTGTGTCCAGATGAACGGCACGGATCTAAGACAAATTCATGTCAGCACATCCTGTAACCGGTGAGGTCATTGGGGCACACATGAAGACACCCCTACAAACCTACGCCACCTCTCTCTGTCAGCGCCCGTCATCTGTGCCTCCTATAGTCGGAGATCGGTCCATTCTTGTATGTTGTCCTCCCACCTCTTTTTTGGGGCGACCTCTTCGTCGTCTGCCTTCCACCTTTCCGTGGAGGATCGTATTTTCAAAACCGTTTGATCTCGATATGTGACCGTACCAAGCAAGTTTCCTTATTTTGACAGTTGCCAAGAAATCTTCAAAAGGCCTTTTTGCTGTTGAAATTCTATCTCGTATTTCCTCATTTGTAACTCGATCTTTGTACATGACGTTTTGGCGTCTTCGGAAACACCTCATCGCCACGGCATGTATCCTCCCCTGCAGGTCAGCTGTAATTGTCCATGTCTCACAAGCATAGAGAAATATTGACAATTCGAATGTGTGCATTAATCGTATCTTCGTGCTCATAGCTAGGAGATCTACCTATCTATCTTCAGTCCACTTATGTCGTTAGACGTCGTGGGGAGGTGTGATCTCCTTTGTTTCATATTTTTTGGCAGGTGGAAATCCACAGGTGACTTGCCAGGTCAATCCTATCAACTATTAGCCCTTAGAATATACGATCGCCTACTTTTGAGACTGGTAGAGTTGGAAACGTAAATTATAGCAAGGTAGACCCTCAGCCTGCCAGGCGCCATATAAACCGCTCTGCTAACCACATAACCAAGACCTGAAGTTATAACCACACAGCACCTTTTTTTCCGACATATTCTCTGTGAGGCGAATCTCCCTAGAATAATTTGAGTAGATTTTTAACTGGAATCTTGCCAGAGCAGCGGCCGTTAGGCCTACTCTTTTCGATCTCCAACTGCTTCGGTATTTTTAACGTGAGCACCACTGCACACGGGTGTCTGATCTCACTACTCAGAGATCAGGGGAAATAATTACCGGATGATCCACGTGAAAAAATCCCGGTCTCCACCGTGATTCGAACACGCGACCTCCAGCACCCGAGGCGAACACCTTACCTCGAGACCACTGGGTCCCCGATGAGAGATACACTTATGAAATACAGTACAGAACAACTAAAGCAAGTATCAGGAGAGGAGGGGGGGGGGGGGGAGAGAATCTTGTGCAACAAAACACTACCACTGGATTTAAGGAAGAGAGTTCTTGAAGGGTACGTGGAACCAGTACTTACATTCAACTGTGAATCATGGAGAATCTGCAGGCAAATACAGGAAACATTGGAGGCAGTGGGGGGCGGCGTGGGCTAGTTGTTAAGGGACACGGCCCTCAACCAGAAGGTGCTGGATTCAATCTCCATTACAGCACTGGCCGTTACCCCGGGGAAGTAACCCGTTAGAAAATGCAGGAGGAAACAGGTCTTTACATAAAATGCATGCTGAAGTCGTATGCACTGGGCCGACAGGCGCAAAATAAAAACCACACTGCAACGTACCCTTCCTTTGGGAAAAGAGAAATAAGGCGAAAGCACAACAACAAAATTGGAAACAGCGGAAATGTGGTTTTTATCGAAGAATTGTGGTAATTCCATGGACTGCAAAGAAAGCTAATAACGTGCATCTTCAAGAAGCACAGCCATAAAGAAAGCTAAAAACGTGCTTCTTCAAGAAGCACAGCCATAAAGAAAGCTAAAAACGTGCTTCTTCGAGAAGCACGGGCATAAAGAAAGTTAATAACGTGCTTCTTCGAGAAGCACGGCCATAAAGAAAGCTAATAACGTGCTTCTTCGAGAAGCACGGGCATAAAGACAACGAGGCAAAAATTAGGACAGGGCAGTCATCGTTTTTCGGGCCGCACAATAGAAGAAACGTTTTGGATGACACAACGGGCAGAATCGCTGGCAGGAGGAACAGATGGAGGCAGAAAGAGAAAATATTGGACAGCTAGAAGGAAAGACATCGGAGACTAGGAACGGAGAAACTGGTTAACGAGACGCGTGATAATAGGAAATGGTCGTCCGTTATCGCTAACGTCAACCGGCAAGGCACTTGATGAGAATGGAATCAAGTACTCATTTCCGGTTGGGTAGAATTGCGCGTATCGCGTTGGAGGCACACATCCTGTGTGTTTTTTTCTATGGAAGAGACGCACAATAAATGCTGTCACATTGATGATGTTTGTTACCTAAGACCAGCGTTTCTCAACCGGGTGCCATATAGGGTCCTGTGGGCCCCCAGGATATTTCAAAAGGGCCACAGGGGAAAATCGCGTAAATGTTGGGTCACAGCACAAGACTAGTGGGCCACAGCACAAGACTAGTGGGCCACAGCACAAGACTAGTGGGCCACAGCACAAGACTAGTGGGCCACAGCACAAGACTAGTGGGCCACAGCACAAGACTAGTGGGCCACAGCACAAGACTAGTGGGCCACAGCACAAGACTAGTGGGCCACAGCACAAGACTAGTGGGCCACAGCACAAGACTAGTGGGCCACAGCACAAGACTAGTGGGCCACAACACAAGACTAGTGGGCCACAGCACAAGACTAGTGCGGCACAGAGTGAGGTGGCAGGGGAAGAAAACAAAGCAGTGACCGAGAAACGAAAACAGAAAATGAAGTAAATAAAAAAAATGAAGGGTAGTGAACAGAGAAGTGAAGAAAATAAAATCATAAGTGACCGAGAAACGAACATAGAACATTGAGGAATATAAAAACCATACGTGACCAAAAAACGAAAACAGAAAAGTGAAGAAAATAAAAGACAGAAGTGACCAGAAACTAAAACAGAAAAATGAAAAAAAACACAAAAAAACAGAGTGGACAGAGTGAAACCGCGCTTCCCAGTGGATGGACCGCCTCCGCTTCCTTCTCTCTCCAGCTTCCACTTTCGCGGTTGTAGTGGTCAGTGACGTCTCCTCATAAAAATCTAACGGGATCAGACATATTGTTTCAGTTTGTCTTTGTTCAGGTGCTCTAACTATGTCGTGCATGTAGAATAAAGTTATGAATATAAAATTAAACACAAAAATGACTGAAAAATACATTTACAAATTATTATTCGATTAATCGCTATTTCTGGCGGAAAACCTAACGACCTTTCCAGGAACACCTAACGACCGTTCCAGGAAAACCTAACGACCTTTCCAAGAAAATCTAACGACATTTCCAGGAAAACCTAACGACCTTTCCAAGAAAATCTAACGACATTTCCAGGAAAACCTAACGACCTTTCCAGTAATACCTATTGATTTTTTACAAAAGACCTATTGATTTTTCCACAGAACACCTATTGATTTTTCCACAGAAGACCTATTGATTTTTCAACAGAACACCTATTGATTTTTCCACAGAATACCTATTGATTGTTTCACGGAACAGATTACGATTATTCGTGAAACCCTAGAGTTCCAGAAAACCCTGGTTTGAGAAACGCTAGCTTATTCAGTACGAGAAAAAAAACTGGCTAATTTCATTCTTTGCCTCATATATTGGAGTTTTCATTTAACACGGCCTGGCGTATTTAACCCATTGATTTTAACGTTCGGTTATATTAAATGTTTTTGTTAGCACTTTTGTTTTATAACTTCTTGGGTCAGTTTCTTTTTGACTTCTTTGTACATGTGTTTTGACTTTCGACTGGTCGTGTGTTTGCCGTCACATCTTTTCTGTTCTCGCTTGTGATTGGTCCAGGTATTGCTCTGAGATTGTTGTCCAGCTGATCGACTTTGTTTCTGAGCGTCCTAGATAGAGCAGAAGAAATGACTTTTCAATTTGCGGCACTGCTTAAACATCCTCACATGAGTCTGGCAATAAAACAAAAACTGATTCAACGCTGTCTTTCCTACGAATGCTGTGCTACCATAACCAAACACTGACTTTGTCCGAGGTTCGAACGAACATACTTCCGAATCGAGTAGTCTGAAAATGGCTGCCGACTACCTACCAGATATTAGAAAAGATATTAGGAATATAAATAAGAAAATAATTCGTTTTGGTCATCTCCTGAGAATGCAGCCTTATCAACTTCCACTGATGGCTTACAACACTGATAGATCTGGCTACCGGGAAGGTTTCCTGCAATGGATCTCCAGTTTACTCTATCTCTTGCCTCAATAGATCCCCAGTGTACTCTATCTCTTACTCAATAGATCTCCAGTGTACTCTATCTCTTGTCTCAATGGATCTCCAGTGTATTCTATCTCTTGCCTCAATAGATCCCCAGTGTACTCTATCTCTTAATAGATCTCCAGTGTACTCTATCTCCTGCCTTAATAGATCTCCAGTGTACTCTATCTCTTGTCTCAATGCATCTCGGGTGTACATCTCTTTCTTCAATAGATCTCCAGTGTACTCTATCTCTTGTCTCAATGGATCTCCAGTGTACTCTATCTCTTGTCTGGATCTCCAGTGTACTCTATCTCTTGTCTCAATAGATCTCCAGTGTACTCTATCTCTTGTCTCAATGGACCTCCAGTGTACTCTATCTCTTGTCTCAATAGATCTCCAGTGTACTCTATCTCTTGTCTCAATAGATCTCCAGTGCACTCTATCTCTTGCCGTAATGGTGCAATCTGAGAGGCTTTTTCCAGTCCATCTCCTGATGTTATCCACTCTCTTAAAACGTTGTCTGCCTCTTGAACGACTGCCTTCCACCCTACCCTCCAGTATGGTCTTCAACAAGGAGATATGTCTTGTTATGTGACCAAAATAACGTAACTGTCTAACCCTGATCTCGATCATTAATTCTCTTTTCATCCCCAACTTTTCCTATACCTTCAAATTTGTTTTCTTCTATTTCCAAGAAATGCGGCTCAATCTTCTATTTACCCATATTTCGAAGGATTCAATACTTTTTTTCCAACTTGTTATTCATTGTCCATGTTTCTGTGTCAGTTTCTGCGCCATAAAGTAGTGACGAAAATTCCGGTTTTAATGCCTGGCAGACAATTAAAGTCTCGCATCTGTTGACATCAATTTGTTTAAGCTGACCTGACCTGGGTTTCGTTTCAGGCTGGTCTTATTGTTGGTGATGGCAGCTCTTGTGGACTGGTGTCTTGTCTCACACGTCTGGCGATTCGTATTCTTCTTCTACTCCAAGTCGTTGGCGCTCAAATAATCACATTTGGTTCCCGCGTAAACTTGACAGTCTGTTCCTGGTCACTCTTGGCACCATACAATCTTTTTTCCCTTGAGGAGGGGAGGGGTTAAAGATTATCATGCTGTCACTCTGATCTTCTTAAAGAGCTGACAGACTTATTAAAATTCGTGTTGTTCGAACCAACTCTTAAAGTTAATTCTTTTGTTCGGGTCAAGTTCCGATATCCAAAATGCAGACTAAGAGTACTCCTAGATGTAGTGCATTACAAGGTCTCTGTGTATGCTCGCCACTACGGGGATCGTATGTATGTATGTATGTATGTATGTATGTATGTATGTATATATGTATGTATGTATGTATGTATATATGTAAGTATGTATGTATGCAAGTATGTATGTATATATGTATGTATGTATATTTGTATGTATGTATGTATATATGTATACGTGGAACCAGTAATGACATATGGCAGTGAATCGTGGACAATCGGCAAGCAAGCGCAAAGACCACTTGGAAGCAGAGGAGATGTGGTTGTACAGAAGACGGCTGATGATCCCAAGGACTACACGGAAGATTAAGGACACAGTACTCACTCGAGGAGGCACACACACACATGAAGACAACTCACTTCAAAGA
This sequence comes from Ariolimax columbianus, assembly GCA_036924085.1. Lineage (NCBI taxonomy): Eukaryota > Metazoa > Mollusca > Gastropoda > Stylommatophora > Arionidae > Ariolimax > Ariolimax columbianus. Next base: position 16,677,342 of record JAVGWX010000025.1, on the reverse strand, counting down.
TCAGAGCAATGCGGTCTATCTTGCTCGGGAATGTTACGAGTAGAAGAGGCTTATAGCACGTTTCGACAACGGGAAAGATAGCAGGAAAGAGAGACAGAGGAAGGCCGAGAGAAAAGATTTTGGACAGCCTGAGAGTACGGCATGGGCGACAATCAACAACAGAGTTGGTAAATTACACATGTGATAGAAGCGACCATTATCGCCAACCGGCATGGCACTTGAAGATGATGTATGTTTTGGATGGCATACATCCAATGTCTTGCGCGATAGCTGTTTACGGGAAAGACTTCGGGAGTAAACCCTGAAGAAAAATCTTGATAATGTCTTGCCACTAGCCAAAGGTAGCTTAGGACGTGAGTGAGCTTGACATATTGCGCAAATCTTTCTCACTTCAATCGAAATCACCGCGCAAGTCACCCATTTCAACGGACACAGCAAAAGGAAAAGAACAAGCATGCGAACAAATCCCGTCCATCGTATCTGGACTTTCCCTAGAAGTACATAGAAACTAATTGAGGTACAACCCTTCCACTGAAGATCTAACATCAGAATATTCTGGGGTAACCGTCCACAGAATTCGGGGATCATCTTATCCTTACAGGGAAAGGGGTGAAGACGTATTGCTTTTGTCTACTTTGTGTCAAGCATTGACGATCCATGGACAGCCAGAAACGATCAGTCCTGATTTTTTGTCTAGGGACCATTAGAGAGGCAATTATTTGTGGTCGGGTTTCAAAATAGCACACAATTGTTCTTTAATTTGCACTCGTGCACTGAAACTCGCAGACACTAACACACACACACATTCAATACACAATGAACACACGCAACACATCTGCAATTAACACATCCAAGTAACACACCCAAACAAGTTTCACACACAACATCTGCAATTAACACATACAAGTAACACACCCAAACAAGTTTCACACACATCTGCAATTAACACATACAAGTAACACACCCAAACAAGTTTCACACACAATATCTGCAATTAACACATACAAGTAACACACCCAAACAAGTTTCACACACAACATCTGCAATTAACACATACAAGTAACACACCCAAACAAGTTTCACACACAACATCTGCAATACAGACGAACACATAATCAAGCATCATATCCGCGTTTAATACATAACACACTCACAACTGCACACATACACTACAACGCACTCGATAACACACTTTAGTGATAAAAGGGTCGTATCCCATCTCGCTGGTCTAACAACTGAGACACAGATTCGTATCCCATCTCGCTGGTCTAACAACTGAGACACAGATTCGTATCCCATCTCGCTGGTACCACAACTGAGACACAATGTCGTATCCCATCTCGCTGGTCCAACAACTGAGACACAATGTCGTATCCCATCTCGCTGGTTCAACAACTGAGACACAATGTCGTATCCCATCTCTCTGGTCCAACAACTGAGACACAATGTCGTATCCCATCTCGCTGGTCCAACAACTGAGACACAGTGTCGTATCCCATCTCGTTGCCCTACAACTGAGACACAATGTCGTATCCCATCTCGCTGGTCCAACAACTGAGACACAATGTCGTATCCCATCTCGCTGGTCCAACAACTGAGACACAATGTCGTATCCCATCTCGCTGGTCCAACAACTGAGACACAGTGTCGTATCCCATCTCGTTGCCCTACAACTGAGACACAATGTCGTATCCCATCTCGTTGCCCTACAACTAAGACACAATGTCGTATCCCATCTCGCTGGTCCGACAACTGAGACACAATGTCGTATCCCATCTTGTGTTGGCCAGTGTATGGATGCGTGTGTGTATCTGTATGTAATGTGTTCCACTGTGTCAGTTTTGCAGTACAGTAGATTTGTAGATCCCTTCTGTACGTGGAGAAGTAAGTTTGATTAAATATTGCTCTCTCTGTATTTTATTGGCGGAGGCAAGTCTCTTCCACCCCGGACGTAGTCTTGTAGGCGGTATCAGCCCTTGGATGCTTGTGTGTGTGTCTGTATGTACCTATGCTAGTTAGGGCGCTCTCAGAGGTCAACCCAACCGAAATGCAATGGAAAGGCCTCATCCTGAGGGCGCATGAAAGTTGTGTAAGAGTGTGGTTGTTGGGTAAGAGTGTGATTGTTGGGTAAGAGTGTGATTGATGGGTAAGAGTGTGGTTGTTGGGTAAGAGTGTGATTGTTGGGTAAGAGTGTGATTGATGGGTAAGAGTGTGGTTGTTGGGTAAGAGTGTGATTGTTGGGTAAGAGTGTGATTGATGGGTAAGAGTGTGGTTGTTGGGTAAGAGTGTGATTGTTGGGTAAGAGTGTGATTGATGGGTAAGAGTGTGGTTGTTGGGTAAGAGTGTGATTGTTGGGTAAGAGTGTGATTGTTGGGTAAGAGTGTGATTGATGGGTAAGAGTGTGGTTGTTGGGTAAGAGTGTGATTGTTGGGTAAGAGTGTGATTGATGGGTAAGAGTGTGGTTGTTGGGTAAGAGTGTGATTGTTGGGTAAGAGTGTGATTGTTGGGTAAGAGTGTGGTTGATGGGTAAGAGTGTGATTGTTAGGTAAGAGTGTGATTGATGGGTAAGAGTGTGGTTGTTGGGTAAGAGTGTGGTTGTTGGGTAAGAGTGTGATTGTTGGGTAAGAGTGTGATTGTTGGGTAAGAGTGTGGTTGTTGGGTAAGAGTGTGGTTGTTGGGTAAGAGTGTGGTTGTTGGGTAAGAGTGTGGTTGTTGGGTAAGAGTGTGATTGTTGGGTAAGAGTGTGGTTGTTGGGTAAGAGTGTGGTTGTTGGGTAAGAGTGTGGTTGTTGGGTAAGAGTGTGATTGTTGGGTAAGAGTGTGATTGTTGGGTAAGAGTGTGGTTGTTGTGTAAGAGTGTGGTTGTTGGGTAAGAGTGTAATTGTTGGGTAAGAGTGTGATTGTTGGGTAAGAGTGTGATTGTTGGGTAAGAGTGTGATTGTTGGGTAAGAGTGTGGTTGTTGGGTAAGAGTGTGGTTGTTGGGTAAGAGTGTGATTGATGGGTTAGAGTGTGGTTGTTGGGTAAGAGTGTGTTTGTTGGGTAAGAGTGTGGTTGTTGGGTAAGAGTGTGGTTGATGGGTAAGAGTGTGTTTGTTGGGTAAGAGTGTGTTTGTTGGGTAAGAGTGTGTTTGTTGGGTAAGAGTGTGATTGTTGGGTAAGAGTGTGATTGTTGGGTAAGAGTGTGGTTGTTGGGTAAGAGTGTGGTTGTTGGGTAAGAGTGTGGTTGTTGGGTAAGAGTGTGATTGTTGGGTAAGAGTGTGGTTGTTGGACAGAATACAATTAAACAGAGTGTGAGGTAAGAAGAGAGAGGAGTGACACGCTTTTGGTAATGATGAGAGTGACGCCTTCTAAGTGATGATGAGGAGTGACACCGTCTGGGTGATGGTGAGGAGTGACACCTTCTGTGTGATGGTGAGGAGTGACACCGTCTGGGTGATGGTGAGGAGTGACACCTTCTGGGTGATGGTGAGGAGTGACACCGTCTGGGTGATGGTGAGGAGTGACACCTTCTGGGTGATGGTGAGGAGTGACACCTTCTGGGGGATGGTGAGGAGTGACACCTTCTGGGTGATGGTGAGGGTGACACCTTCTGGGTGATGGTGAGGAGTGACACCTTCTGGTTGATGATGAGGAGTGACACCTTCTGGGTGATGATGAGGAGTGACACCTTCTGGGTGATGGTGAGGAGTGACACCTTCTGGGTGATGGTGAGGAGTGACACTTCTGGGTGATGGTGAGGAGTGACACCTTCTGGGTGATGATGAGGAGTGACACCCTCTTGGTGATGGTGAGTGACACCCTCTAGATGATGGTGAGGAGTGACATCCTCTTGGTGAGGGTGAATAGTGACACCCTCTAGATGATGGTGAGGAGTGACATCCTCTTGGTGATGGTGAATAGTGATACCCTCTAGATGATGGTGAGGAGTGACATCCTCTTGGTGATGGTGAGGAGTGACTCCCTCTTGGTGATGGTGACGAGGAGTGACACCCTCTTGGTGATGATGGCGAGGATGTAGAAAGGACGATCCAGCTTTTTATAGCTTTCCCAACACGTCGCAGCAGCGTCGCTATTAACAACGACCAGACAAAGTTACTGCAAACAAACGCTACTGATTTAGCATACCCTGATGGCTTCCTACTTTTTGACGAAACATTTCATTGATTTTCTTCTTCTCTTTGTCTTTATGGCCTGGCTTACCGAAGTAGTCCTCCCACGCCAAGTCTATTTATGGTCTTTCGATTACGAGTTGTGTTCTTCGGCCGTGATTAATCCGCGGTGAGTGGGCGATGTTGCCAAGTAGCTCCCATGACGCGAGTGTGTCCTGGTAACCGCTTACGTCACACCGACACCGATGCGGACCTTTATTTATGTGAACTGTGACTAAACTTAACCCGCCGCTCTATTTGTTGGATGTCCACACTGACTTTGTCTTCCTAAACTAGTTTTTGGAAAGGCTGATTCCAGATATTCGCAGTGTTGTTTTATGGCAATGGTTTTTATACGAAAACTCGCTAACCTCATACACAATCTTCCTAAGTATTTTCTTACAAACATGCAGGGAAGGACAAATTGGTTTATTCTTTTTGTCCTGGGAACCAGTAGCAAAGTGTGATGATAATTTCAGGGTAAGTTGAGTCATGGACATAAAGGGGCATACTTAACAGTGTCGAAAAAATGTAAAAAAGGCACATTCCTCTCTTCTTACTTCATTCTTGTTTTATTTTACTCTGTCCAACAATCACACTCTTACACAACTTTCACACGCGCCCTCAGGAGGAGGCCTTTCCATTGCACTTTGGTTGGATGGCTTCTGAGAGCGCACAAACCTAGTATAGTTGCATACAGACGCACACATACATCCAAGCTCTGGATTGACTACGGTCTGGGTGGAATAGGCGCGCCTCCGCCAGTAGAAACTAGTGAGACAAACATGTAAAATGTAAAAAAATAAAAAAATTGAAAAGTACTTCGTGTTTGTGCAGAGTGAGATAGATGAAACCCATGATGCCGACGTACTTCTGCACAGTTGTCTATTTTCTCTTGTAAATCAGTTCTAAGCGCCTTTGTTTCATTTATGAAGAAAAATATATATATCACCCTCCCCTTTAACATGTGATCAAATTACAATTACAAAACTAAACTAAACTGCCCAGAAAAAAAACATTTGAAACACACTTTGAAAGTTTTGAATGTAACCCTTTCAGACTAATTTGGGGCTAGTTGGCCGTGACAAAAAAAGCGGCGTAATGACCGTCTGGTATCTAGTAATTTACCTGATGCCTACGCTGGGTTAAGTTGTGCGCAACTAGCTTACCTTTCCAACAGTAACGGATAAATTGACTTCGGGAGTTTGCCAAGATGTCACTACGCTTAAACAAAAATGGCCATAACAATTTTAGTTTCTAAATTTATTGCACGTCTGTTTTATGCAAATTGATATCTCTAATTCTTCAAACCTGTTTGGGATAGGTCAGCCTATCATGTCTATTCTAACGCTTCGCTACTGGGAACAACACGGGTGTCTTTAATGCTCGAATAGCCTCCTTCCGTCATTCCTGATTATGGAGATGATATTTTGTTGGGGGAAGGGGGGGGGGGGGGGGGGGGAAGGGTTGTTCTTTTCCAAGTTTCCTTTCTCCTGTGATTGTTTTAACTTAACTTTTCGTCTTTATACTGGTTTAGAAGAGTCTGCAGAGTCTGTATACAAACAATTTCATTTACATTTCCTTGCTCTAAAAGCTATGCGCATCCAATCTATTCTTAAATGCGCTAACTGTCTTTGCCTCTCCTAATTCCTGTGGCAATGCATTCCAAACATTCATCACTCTCTGACTAAAACAATATTTCATAATATCTAATCTGGACCTTTCTTTAGTTAATTTGTGGCTGTGTCCTCTAATTATTGTGGGTGGTTGTATTTTTAAAAACGTGTTATGGCCTAATGTTTCATTTCCTTTGATTATCTTATAAAACTGTATTAAGTCACCTCGAATTCTTCTCTTTTCCAGACTCTGTAGTTCTGGAATCCCACTATCAGCTTTGTCGCTCTTTTTTATGTATTCTTTCCAGCATGTTTATATCCCCTCTATGATAAGGACTCCACACCTGTACACAGTACTCCAATCTAGGCCTAACTAATGCTTTATATAGTTTGACAACCACTTCCTTGCTCATGTGTTTAATATTTCTTTTAATTTTAATTTGAAATAGTCTCTCCTCGCTCAATTGTAAGTACAGCGGCATGAAACTTTTTCATTTGGAGGCTGTCAACAGTTTCGACCAGACCACATTGTTCATGAAAACCGAGGAAAAGATGGATTAACAGTGTTAAACGAGACTTACCGTCAAATATAAGAAACTGTCACTCAGCTCACGAGAAAGGAGAAAGACAAATAGGTACCACGACACTGGACTACAACCCGGTAGAAAGTGAGACGACACTGGACTACAGCCCGGTAGAAAGTGAGACGACACCGGGCTACAACCCGGTAGAAAGTGAGACGACACCGGGCTACAACCCGGTAGAAAGTGAGACGACACTGGACTACAGCCTGGTAGAAAGTGAGACGACACCGGGCTACAACCCGGTAGAAAGTGAGACGACACTGGACTACAGCCTGGTAGAAAGTGAGACGACACCGGGCTACAACCCGGTAGAAAGTGAGACGACACTGGACTACAACCCGGTAGAAAGTGAGACGACACTGGACTACAGCCTGGTAGAAAGTGAGACGACACCGGGCTACAACCCGGTAGAAAGTGAGACGACACCGGGCTACAACCCGGTAGAAAGTGAGACGACACTGGACTACAGCCTGGTAGAAAGTGAGACGACACCGGGCTACAACCCGGTAGAAAGTGAGACGACACCGGGCTACAACCCGGTAGAAAGTAAGAAGACAAAATAATAAGAATAAGTACTGTTTCTACTTCCTAGGACTGAATCTTTTTTCCAGTGTCCATATTTATATTTAGGGATATCAAGGAAATATCATTTGAAAGAACGAGTAACAGTTAAATAATTAGTTTTCAATCTACTAATGTAGTTGAGTGCAGGGGTAGTTTCAGTTGTCTGTCCTGCGTCAAGTGCGCTGCGTCGGCCGTTTTGAGCCAGTGTCGTTGTATAATCTCTCTAACGTCAACGTCCAGTATCAGAATGGAGATCGAGACAGTGACTTCGGGTCTGAGGTGGAGATCTGTAATCGTCTCTGACTCTCAATTCTTGTGTCGGAAGATACATACGGGTTGGCCATAGCATGAGTGGATAGTAGACATAGATGCCTCAAATTGTCAAGGAACGTGTTTAAACCTATTGCACTGGCCATGCTGTGGCTTGCAGGAATGGAAGAACAGATATCCTGATCTCGAAGGCACCTGTGGTGGTACATCACCAATGGATAGAGACGACATTTTGAAGTTGATCAGTCACCGCCTTTTGAATGAAGATACTTCAGTCGATGACCAAGCAAGACTCAGATTGCAAGATTTTCAAATTATACGCGTGTCTAACAGAAAAAGCGACTGAGAGGACAAAGGAGTATGTATATTTAGCGAGCAACAGAAACCATGAGTACCTACACTCTGTGCCATTTACTGACAGAGATTAATACCCTATATTTCGGCCCGGAGTGCAAAACTTCGATTCTTAACTGAACAGAGCAAAATGAAGTGAAAGCCTGGCAGTTCAAAAATGTTGATAACAAACAGACCAAACGAAAATCAAACTGGAAGAAAATGTAGAGGAGAACCGTGCTAGAGGACATAGATGTAGAGGGAAAATATGTTAGGAGACAAAGTCGGAGAGATCAAATATGTTAGGAAACAAAGTCGTAGAGGACAAATAGTCCAGCAGGTTTCAAGAGATCTGGACTCAAGGATGGTGGAACCTGGGAGTCTAGATCCTGAACTATCCCCAGTCGTCTCGACTTTTCGTCGTGTCACTGGCGCAAGGTAGTTCGAGACGAGAGAGTTAGGTTGACGACCAACGCATTAGCTATTTCACTATAATCCAAATACAGCTCGCGTAACAGCATCAAGACGAAGTCGTCTGATGATGTCGTCATCCTCGCTTGCGATGGGTAACTAACTTTGTTTGTTACGTGCAAGATATCGTAGACTGTGTAACACACACCAGCCAACCGCACACCAGCCAACCACACACCAGCAAACCACACAACTAACTTTGTTTGTTACGTGCAAGATATCGTAGACTGTGTAACACACACCAACCAACCACACACCAGCCAACCACACACCAACCAACCCCACACCAACCAACCACACACCAGCCAACCACACACCAGCCAACCACACACCAGACAACCACACACCAGCAAACCACACACCAGCAAACCACACAACTAACTTTGTTTGTTACGTGCAAGATATCGTAGACTGTGTAACACACACCAACCAACCACACACCAGCCAACCACACACCAGCAAACCACACAACTAACTTTGTTTGTTACGTGCAAGATATCGTAGACTGTGTAACACACACCAACCAACCACACACCAGCCAACCACACACCAACTAACCCCACACCAACCAACCCCACACCAACCAACCACACACCAGCCAACCACACACCAGCAAACCACACCAGCTAACCACACACCAGCCAACCACACACCAGCCAACTACACAACTAACTGTGTTTGTTACGTGAAAGATATCGTAGACTGTGTAACACACACCAGCCAACCACACACCAGCCAACCACACCAGCTAACCACACACCAGCCAACCACAAACCAGCCAACCACACAACTAACTGTGTTTGTTACGTGCAAGATATCGTAGACTGTGTAACACACACCAGCCAACCGCACACCAGCCAACCACACACCAGCAAACCACACAACTAACTTTGTTTGTTACGTGCAAGATATCGTAGACTGTGTAACACACACCAACCAACCCCACACCAGCCGACCACACACCAGCCAACCACACCAGCCAACCACACCAGCCAACCACACACCAACCACCCACACACCAGCAAACCACACACCAACCAACCACACACAAATCACCCACACACCAACCAACCACACACAAACCAGCCACACACCAACCAACCACACACAAACCAGCCACACACCAACCAACTACACACCAACCAACCACACACAAATCACCCACACACCAACCAACCACACACAAACCAGCCACACACCAACCAACCACACACCAACCAACCACACAAACCAGCCACACACCAACCAACGACACACCAACCAGCCCCACACCAACCACCCACACACCAACATTAACTGTGTAAGACACACCAATTAATCCTCATCATTAACTCTCCAACTTTCTGAAGCCGTCTTGACAAGCCAACCCAGAATTTGATTTACTTCTCGGATATATGCTAAAATTGTACTTTCGTAAACGTATTTTATCGATTTTTGGTTCCCAATTTGGCTGAGTCTGGCCAGATTTAGCTAGATTTAATGTGACAGCCTAATGTTTACATGCCACTATTTTGCGTCGGTTCACCTTCTTGGACACTCGTTCTAGTTATTTCCCATTGTCTCCCCCCCCCCCCCCGTTTTGTTTGTATTAGCATTGCTACACTTAAATTGTCTCTCGCTCTATATCTATCTATCTATCTATCTATCTATCTATCTATCTATCTATCTATCTATCTATCTATCTATCTATCTATCTATCTTTCTATCTTTCTATCTTTCTATCAATCTATCTATCTATCTATCTATCTATCTATCTATCTATCTATCTATCTATATATCTATCTATATGTCTATATATCTACATATCTATATATCTATATATATATATATATATATATCTATCTATCTATCTACCTATCTATCTATATATCTATCTATATATCTATCTATCTATCTATCTATCTATCTATCTATGTATTTATCTATCTATATATCTATTTGCCCACCTACTTATCTATCTATTTATATGCATATATATATATATATCTATTTATCTATTTATTTATATTTCAATCCATCAATCTATTTATATATATCTCCATCTGTCTATCAATATATATCTATATATATCTATATATATATATATATATATATATATATATATATATATTTATATATATAAATATATATATATATATATATATATATATATATATATATATTTCTTTCTATCTTTCTATCTATCTATCTATCTATCAATATATATATCCATATATCTATCTATTGATATGCCTATATATCTATATGTCTATCTATCTATTTGATTATACATTTATGTGTCTATCTATCTATCTATTTATACAGCTTTCCATCTGTCTTCTTCTTCTTCTTCTGCGATTGTTCTCAATCTCCTGCTACCAAGCCCTGAGCAGGGCTTTGGAAGTAGCAGGATGTAGTCCGGAGAACAGAAAGCGTTGTGTCGTTAGTTTACAGTCTGACTGCGATATTTGCACCTTCGGTCCGACACCTCCGTTTTCGGCAACTCCATCTGTCTATCAATATTTATATATATATGTTATCATCTATCAATCTATCTATCTATCTATCTATCTATCTATCTATCTATCTATCTATCTATCTATCTATCTATCTATCTATCTTACTATCTATCTATCTATCTATCTATCTATCTATCTATTTATCTATCTATCTATCTATCTATCTATGTGACCAACTATTTATTATATATTTATATGCCTATATATCTATATGTCTATCCATCTATTTATCTATTTATATGTCCATCTATCGATTTAAATATCATTCCATCTGTCTTTCAATATATATATCTATGTAATTATTTATATATATATCTATCTATCTTTCTATCTATCTTTCTATTTATCTATCTATCTATCTTTCGTGATTTTCTGCCTATCTACATTTGTATCCGCAAGCGTATTATATATATATATATATATGGGTCGTTACGTGTGGAATCAAGCAATGACCGGGGACAACAATAATAGGTTAAGTTATTCCAACATTTGGTTACGAGGGACAAGGGATTTGGAGGTTTGGAGCGCGAAGAAATGTCACGTCATTCAATCGCTATTAATATTTGATAACAGTGTCCACTATAACATCCGTTTTAGGGCTACATATCCTCAAACTGTCACGGCCACGGTGTGAAGGGCTTGATCACATCCGGTATGGAGGAATGCGACTGGATAAACCCACCCCCCACCCGACCGATTCACATTTTGGTTTCAATGATCCGCAGCATATGTGATCTAGGGACAAGGTCAATCCACAGCCTATAATAAATAAATCCCTTTGAAACGCTACGTTCAACGGCTGACTAAATAACGGAACACGCATGTGTAGACCATTAGTGTAACTGTATTAGCGTGTTCGGTAAACAAAGACAGATATGCAGGGATATGCAGTTGGTTTGGAGTAGAGTTCTGTGAAAGGGTTACTCTCAAGAGTGATTTGTTGAATAATTTTGTGCCGTGGATTTGTTCTATGTTTCTCTGTGGAGCATGGATGATTACAAACCTTGGCACAATATGAGTCCCGTTAATTAGTCGGTGGGGGAATGTGACGTTCCAAGTGGTTTTCCAGTGAGTCAAACGTATATAAAGTAGGCCATGGTTAGTCCAAGTTTTCATCGCCATTGGCAGGGAATCTGGAAAGTGGTGCAACAGGAAAGCTGAACTCGAGGTTAAACAAGTTCACAAGTGATAACACTCGGGATAAAGATGCTAATTAACGTAGGCTGTCAAAGTGGGGGGATGGGAGTGCGATCTTGATGAGGTATCTCTGCGTGTGAGAGGCACCGTTGCGGCCGATATTCGTGATACATGAAACACACCTAATGTAATTGAGATCTAGGTGGTAACCAGCTGCTGTTGTTGTTGTTGTTATTGTTGTTGTTGATGTTGTTGTTGTTATTGTTTAATGCACACACTAACTAGATAAGTAGATTAACTCTTTTGTGCGCCCTGAAAAGGACGTTAAGTGGCGGTTTGTTGTAGCTTTCGTTCCATACCGAGCGTACTGACGTAGGTGAACTGTGGTCAACCAGGCAGTTGTACTATGCTTAGCTTCATTTGCGTGTCACTCATACTACGGGGATCACATCGATCTCTCTCCTCGTTAGTCAGACTGCCATGAAAACATCTCTTTTCTGTGCAAGACTACTGGAATGTCGAGATGGGGATCTTGGCCAGTATATTTTGCCTGACCCTTACTAACATGTCTGATGAGTATATTTTGCCTAACCCTAACTAAGATGTCAAGTATATTTTTTCTGATCCTATCTTCTTCTTCTTCTTCTTCTTACGCTGTCAAACGTCAACCTGTATTTTTTCGAAAAAAGCAGCGGTCATCCTGAGGCTGTTGACACTGCCATTGAGCTTGTCTAGTGTTGCCACTGGTGATGGCCACATGTGCTTTCTCTGATCTTCGTATGTCGGGCAGTTTTGCAGCAGATGTTCAGCGGTCATTTTCCCGGTACCACAAGTGCATTCGTCAGTGCCACCTCTCTTCAGTTTATGGATAGATGGTACCTCAGTCTGTTGTGGCCTGTGCGGAGTCTGAAGACCACGACCTGCTCTCTTCTGTTAACCTGGTAATAGGCATCATTTTTTTGTGTAGCCAGTATGTTCTGTTTCCAATTTGGCCATGTATCTGGCCCTAATAAGCCTTTTTGACTCTTCGTATGTCACACTAGAAACTGGTTGTGGTATTCGTGCATCTTCTTTTGCCAGTCTGTCTGCCTCCTCGTTGCCTTGGATGTTACAGTGGGATGGAACCCACTGTACCACTACTCTTTTTGGTGCGGACTTCTCGCATAGTTGACAGAGTAAAGCTCTTAAATCATTAAGTTCAGTATTTTTCTGGATTTTTATTGCTGTGACTACGGCCAGAGCATTTGTAAACAAGACTATCTGGCTTTCATTGCTTTCGCCTGTGAGCATTGCTTCTACTGCAGCCCTCAATGCCTCTGCCTCCGCTCTGAAATTGCTTGAGAATTTTCCAGTTGCCACTGACAGTGTTTTTTTTCTACCGTTTGGTAGGCTCAGGAATACCCCTGCCCCTCAGTTCTGTGTTGTTTGTTACAGAACCGTCGGTGTATGCATGGGTCCAGTCCATGCTTGGGTAGTTTTTTGCTTTGTACCTCAGGGTTATGTCTCTTCTTTCTTTTTCAGTCTGGCTGTTCTTGTTGCAATATCTGGTATATTTTCTACCACCTCCGGAATGATATGCTGCTTCCAGGTAGATTTGCGTACAGTAGGGATGGGCTTTGGTGTTGTTAATGTGTTCATAGGATCTTGGCTCATCTTTGCTTTGGCTATTACTGCAAAGTTTCTCCGCTTTAGTTTCCCATTTCCAAATCTATTTAGTCTCTGGTGCATTGGATGGTCTGTCAGTCTTCTGAGTTTCTCTGATTGCTGCTGGTTTCTGCAGTCTCTTCTGTCGGTAATGGATTGCAGATTTGTAATCTTTTCAAGTTCTACAATTGGCTTTGACTTCATGCCTCCTGTTATAACTCTCATGTCTTGGTTTTGAAGTTTGCTAATTTTATCTAAGTTCGCCTTTGCTGCTGTTGTCCATGCCGCAATGCCATACTCGAGAACTGGTCTCACTCTTCCAGTGTACAGTTTCTTTATTATACTTTCGTCTGCTCCCCAGCTTGTGCCAGCAAGTTTCCTCATGATTGCCATTTTTTGTCTGGCTCTCATTCGGTTTCTCTCTTCTGACTTTTCCATGTCATGCGCCGATCAAATGTGACTCCCAGGTAGTTTGGGTTGTCGTTTCGCTGCAGGTATTTGACGTTAAGACTTATTTTTGTGTTTTGGGGTTTGTTTGAAAGCGAGAATATCGTACATGTTGTTTTTTCCTCATTTATTTTGACCAACAATGAGTTCGCCCACTCTTCCAGCGATGTTAGAGCCTGCTGCATCCGATTACTTGCTATGGTGAGATTTTTTTCAGAGGTCCACATAGCCAGATCGTCTGCAAACATTGAGCTATGGACTCTTCTTGGTATATTCTCTGTGATGTTATTTATATACACCAGGAAGAGTGTGGGTGACAGTACTCCATCTTGGGGTACTCCCTGCTCAAGTGTCACCTTTTTGCTCATCTGTCCTTGTACTTGAACTCTGGCTGTTCTGTTTTCGAGGTAGTGGCTGATCCATCTGTACATTTTCCCACAAACTTCACTTTTTCGTAGCTTGACTTTAAGTCCCTCTTTCCACACCTTGTCAAATGCTTACTTTAAATCCACCCAAACCACTACTGTGTGTTTTTTCTCCTGGTAAGCATCCTCTATTTCCTGGGCTATGAGAGTGATCTGGTCCTCAGTGGATCTGTGCTGTCTAAAACCTGCTTGCTGTGGAATTAGTATGTGTTTTTCTTCCAGATGCCACATCAGTTTGTTGTTTATCATACGCTTCATCAGTTTTCCTACACAGCTCAGTAGACTGATAGGCATGTATCCATTTGGATCTGTTCTATCTTTTTCTTTCTTTGGTACTGGTATAAGTACAGCGTCTTTCCATGCCTGCGGTACAATTCCCCTTTTCCAGCTTTGGTTCAGGACTGATAGTAGTTTCCTCTTTGCTGTTTGGCCCAACCCCATCAGCATTTCGTTTGTTACCCCATCTTTTCCGGGCGATTTCTTTTTCTTTAAAGTTCTCATGGACTCTTCCATTTCATTAATTGTTAGTTTTGCCATCATGTGCTCCTCTGGTGCCATATTGATGTTGTCGTGGCTCTTTTATTCTTTACTAATGTCTGTATGCCTGTCTGTAGGGACATCAATATGGTTTGCTTTGGCATAATGTTCTATAAAAGCGTTTGCTGCTTTTTTTCCAGTGAGCATGTTGTCACCCTGCTTGATGGTAATTTGTTTATTTGATGGTGTTTCGTCATTCATGGCTCTGACTAACATCCATAGTTTGTTCCCTTCTTTATCTAAATTGAGGCTTTCTGTTTTGTTTTTCCAGCTGTCTCTTGTTATTTGGTTTAGTGTTCTTTTGTATTTCGCCGTGATGGCCTTCAGGGCGATATTTGCCTCCATAGATTGTTCTCTCTCTGCAATGTTCCTAGCATTTGAGACTTCGTCTTCCGCTTTCTGCAATTCATGATTCCAATATGGCTTATAGTTTTGCCTTGCCCCTCTTGGGATGGTTTCGGTGGCTGCCTGCATTATTGCTTTGCTTAGGCTTTCCACCATAGGTTTCATATTGTTATTCCGTGTGTTGATGGTTTCACACAGCCCATCTGTCAGCAGTGCAAATCTGCCCCAGTCGGCTCGTTTATAGTTCCAGCTGACCCTGACTAACATGTCTGATAAGTATATTTTGCCTGACCCTGACTAATGTGTGTGACTAACAAGTTGTTTCCTGTCTTGGGATGTCAGGTAGTACCTCTAGTGGCAGATATGGGCCTTATCTTGGGGTGTCAGGTAGTGCCTCTAGTGGCAGACATGTTGTTTCCTATTTTGAGGTGTCAGGTAGTGCCTCTAGTGGCAGACATGTTGTTTCCTATCCTGGAGTGTCAGGTAGTACCTCTAGTGGCAGACGTGGGCCCTATCTTGGGGTATCAGGTAGTACCTCTAGTGGCAGACATGTTGTTTCCTATCTTGGGGTGTCACGTAGTGCCTCTAGTGGCAGACATGTTGTTTCCTACCTTGGGGTGTCTGATAGTACCTCTAGTGGCAGACATGTTGTTCACTATCTTTGGTAGTTTCTCCATTATTGGTCCTCCCCTGTGTGTGGCTCCACGTAGCCGCCAGTATGTGGCAGCGTCATACCCCGGAAAACGGTCTCAACATGACCTGCTAAACCAACTGAGGGTGGTCGATGGGTCTAATAAGCCCACGGTGATATAGGGCTTGTCTACTAAAGCATGTGATGACTGGATTCGGCGGACTGTGCGTAAGAGCCCCTGGTTGGTCAACGGGCAGCAAGGCCACTACCAGCAACTCGATGTAGAGCGTTTGGAGCAAGGCTAGGCACAGAAGATCCTCGTGGTCGCCTACTTCTTCCTGATTACTGCTCCAATCGTCTTGATCATCTTTTACGACTGGACCAAATGGGATCAGGACGAGAGAGTGAGGCTGACGTTGCACAACTCACCCTCACTTAAATCCATCTCACGAGCAAGTCATATTGTCATCTATCTATCTATCTATCTATCTATCTATCTATCTATCTATCTATCTATCTATCTATCTATCTATCTATCTATCTATCTATCTATCTATCTATCTATCTATCTATCTATCTATCTATCTATCTATCTATCTATCTATCTATCTATCTGTATATCTAGATGTCTATCTAGATGTCTATCTATCTATATATCTATCTTCTGTCTATATATATATATATATATATATATATATATATATATATATATATATATGTATCTTTCAATTTATATATATATATATATATATTGAAACATTATACCAAGACCAACAAGCCGCTGTCCGAGTATCTGGTTCTCAGATTGGTTGGCAGTACAAAAGGGAGTTCGACAGGGATGTGTCCTCTCACTTTATCTATATAACATCTATGTAGAATGTATAATGAGAAATGTTAGAGAAGATGAGAACATTGGTGGGTACGAGATTCCAGAGTTACGATACGCAGATGACACAGTGATACTATCAAGAAGTGCTGAAGGGCTAGAGCAGCTAATTTAAGCCCTAAATGAACACAGTAAAGATCAAGACATGTTTATAAACACAAATAAAACAAAGATAATGACCACAGACAAAACATAAAGTCAGCATACATTTACAGTGGGTGGTTGAGGAAATAGATCAGGTTACACATTTTGAATATCTGGGCAAATGGAAGAGGCTATGAGAACACTAAAGAAAAGGAAATCTCCCGGAAAAGACGGGATAACAAACGAAATGCTGATGGGGCTGGGCCAAACAGCGAAGAAGAAACTACTATCAGTCCTGAACCAAAGCTGGAAAAGGGGTATTGTACCCCAGGCATGGAAAGATGCAATACTGGTACCAGTACCAAAAACAGGCAAGGACAAAACAGATCCAAATGGATACAGGCCCATAAGCCTACTGAGCTGTGTCGGCAAGCTGATGGAACGGATGATAAACACCAGACTGATGTGGCATCTGGAAGAAAAACGAATACTAATTCCACAGCAAGCCGGCTTTAGACAGCACAGATCCACTGAGGACCAGGTCATCCTCATAGCCCAGGAGATAGAAGATGCCTACCAGGCACAGAAACACACAGTAGCTGTTTGGGTGGATCTGGAAAAGGCATTTGACAAAGTCTGGAAGGATGGACTTAGAGTCAAGCTAAAAAGAAGTGATGTCTGTGGGAAGATGTACAAGTGGATCAACCACTACCTCAAACAAAGAACGGCCAGAGTCCAAGTACAAGGGCAGATGAGCAAAAATGTGACACTCGAGCAGGGAGTACCCCAAGGGGGAGTATTGTCACCCACACTCTTCCTGGTATATATAAACGATATTACAGAGAATATACCAAGAAGAGTCCATAGCTCAATGTTTGCAGACGATCTGGCTATGTGGACCTCTGAAAAGAATCTCACCATAGCAAGAAATCGGATGCAGACGGCCCTAACATCGCTGGAAGAGTGGGCGAACTCATGGCTGGTCAAAATAAACGAGGAGAAAACCACGTGCACAATATTCTCGCTCTCATTAAAACCCCAAAGTACCAAATTAAGTCTGAATGGCAAAATCCTGCAGCCAAACGACAACCCAACCTATCTGGGAGTCACATTTGATCGGCGCATGACATAGAAAAGTCAGATTGAGAGAAACCGAATGAAAGCCAGAGAAAGAATGGCGATCATGAGGAAACTTGCTGGCACAAGCTGGGGAGCAGACGAAGGCATACTAAAGAAACTGTACACTGGAAGAGTGAGACCAGTTCTCGAGTATGGCATTGCGGCATGGACAACCGCAGCGAAGGCGAACTTCGATAAAGTTAACAAACTTCAAAACCAAGCCATGAGAATTATAACAGGTGGCATGAAGTCAACGCCAATTGTAGAACTTGAAAAGATTACAAAATTGCAATCCATGACCGATAGAAGAGACTGCAGAGCCCAGCTGCAGTCAGAGAAACTCAGAAGACTGACGGACCATCCAATGTACCAGAGACTAAACAATTTGGGAAATGGGAAACTAAAGCGGAGAAACTTTGCAGAAATAGCCAAAGCAAAGATGCACGAAGATCCCATAAACGCACTAACAACACCAAAACCCATCACTACTGTAAGAAAACCTACTTGGAGGCAGGATATATTTCCAGAGGTGGTAGAAAATATACCAGGTATTGCAAACAAAAACTGCCAGAGTGAAAAAGAAAGGAGAGACACTACCCTAAGCTTCATAACGAAAAGCTACCCAAGCATGGACTGGACCCATGCATACACCGACGGTTCTGTAACAAACACTACACAGAACGGAGGGGCAGGAGCATTCCTGAACCTACCAAATGGCAGAACAATAACACTGTCATTCGCTACTGGTAAGTACACAAGCAATTTCAGAGCAGAGGCAGAGGCACTGAGGGCGGCAGTGGAAGAAATGGTAACACACAGTGAAAATGAGAGCCATATAGTCCTGCTGACAGATGCTCTCGAAGTAGTCACAGCGCTAAAAAGCCAGAAAAACACTGAGCTTAATGACTTAAGAGCAGCACTCTGCAAACTGTGCCAGCAGTCCGCACCAAAAAGGGTAGTGGTACAGTGGGTTCCGTCACACTGCAACATCCAAGGCAACGAGGAGGCAGACAGACTGGCAAAAGAAGGTGCAAGGCTACCACAAACAGATACCAGTATGACGTACGAAGAG
>JAVGWX010000025.1:16616032-16653532 GCA_036924085.1 Ariolimax columbianus | reverse complement strand
TTTGGGGCACACATGAAGACATCCTCACAACCCCCGTGCCATACTTCTCTGTCAGCGGCGGCTGCCTGTGCTTTTTCTGGTCGGAGATTGGTCCATTATTTTATGTTGTCCTCTCGCCTCTTTTTGGGACGGCCTCTTCATCGTCTGCCTTACACCTTTCCGTGCAGGATCGTATTTTCAAGACCATTTGATCTCGATATGTGACTGTACTAAGCGAGTTTCCTTCTTTTGACAGTTGCCAAGAGGTCTTCAAAAGGCCATATTTCTGTTGTAATTCTATCTCGTATTTCCTCATTTGTAACTCGATCTTTATACGTGACGTTTAAAAGTCTGCCGAAACATCTCATCTCCAAGGCTTTTATTCTTCCCTGAAGGTCAGCTGTACTTGTCCATGTCTCACAAGCATAGAGGAATATTGACAATTATGTCAAATCCCACCATTCTGTGTTCCTATTAGTTGTCTCCTATCATAGCCCACCATTCTGTGTTCCTATTAGTTGTCTCCTATCATAGCCCACCATTCTGTGTTCCTATTAGTTGTCTCCTATCATAGCCCACCATTCTGTGTTCCTATTAGTTGTCTCCTATCATAGCCCACCATTCTGTGTTCCTATTAGTTGTCTCCTATCATAGCCCACCATTCTGTGTTCATATTAGTTGTCTCCTATCATAGCCCACCATTCTTTGTTCATATTAGTTGTCTCCTATCATAGCCCACCATTCTTTGTTCCTATTAGTTGTCTCCTATCATAGCCCACCATTCTTTGTTCCTATTAGTTGTCTCCTATTATAGCCCACCATTCTTTGTTCCTATTAGTTGTCTCCTATCATAGCCCACCATTCTTTGTTCCTATTAGTTGTCTCCTATCATAGCCCACCATTCTTTGTTCCTATTAGTTGTCTCCTATCATAGCCCACCATTCTTTGTTCCTATTAGTTGTCTCCTATCATAGCCCACCATTCTGTGTTCCTATTAGTTGTCTCCTATCATAGCCCACCATTCTGTGTTCCTATTAGTTGTCTCCTATCATAGCCCACCATTCTGTGTTCCTATTAGTTGTCTCCTATCATAGCCCACCATTCTGTGTTCCTATTAGTTGTCTCCTATCATAGCCCACCATTCTGTGTTCATATTAGTTGTCTCCTATCATAGCCCACCATTCTTTGTTCATATTAGTTGTCTCCTATCATAGCCCACCATTCTGTGTTCATATTAATTGTTTTCCATCATGACATCAAATGCCACTCTTATTTTCTCATCTCATAAACTCCGTACTTGACTCTGTCTACCCACTGCCACGGGAAAGTGCGGTCGGCTTTCCATTAACAGGAAGACATGAAATAGTCTGTTTCTGTCATTGCACTGTTCTCTAAACGTCTATGGCTCTCATTGCACTGTTCTCTAAACGTCTATGGCTCTCATTGCACTGTTCTCTAAACGTCTATGGCTCTCATTGCACTGTTCTCTAAACGTCTATGGCTCTCATTGCGCTGTTCTCTAAACGTCTATGGCTCTCATTGTATTGGTCTCTGCAAGTATGTTGCTGTGGTTGCGTTATTCGCGATTCGTCTGTGGCGTTCTTACCTCTAACACAAGGTACGTGTATCTGACCTTGACATCTGAACGTCTGCTGTCTGGGTGTAACACTATTACTTAGAAGTCACGTTGTGAATAGTTGCTTCCAGTTTTTCTAGAATGTTCTGATTGTGCCTGCTAAACGTGACCAATATCACTCTTTGTTCACTTCTCAGGACAACGAGAATGAAGATGAAAACAGAGAGGAAGATGTTGAAGCCGAGTTAACGCCAGCAGACATGGCCGAATACCTGTACGCTACTCAACGGTTCCCGGCTTTCTATGCAGCACTGGACCGGTTGGTCAACAGTAGCAAGGTGAGATCCATTTCATTGGCTAATCAGTCTATCTATCTAACTATCTATCTATCTATCTATCTATCTATCTATCTATCTATCTATCTATCAATCTATCTATCTATCTATCTATCTATCTATCTATCTATATATATATATATATATATATATATATCAATCAATCTATCTATATATCTATCTATTTATCTATCTATCTATCTACTTACTTATCTATCTACCTATCTACCTATCTATCTTCTGTCCAGTTATGTAGTTAAACGTCGTGGGGAGGTGCAGCCTTCGTTGTTTCATATTTGTTGGCGGGTGAAAATCCACATGGTGACTTGCTAGGTCAATCCCAGCATCTGCTAGCCCCTTCAATATACGATCGCCCATTTTTGAAACCGGTAGAGGGGGAAGCATAAATTATACCAAGGTAGACCCGCAGCCTGTCAAGCGCCATCTAAGCCGCTCAGCTAACCACATAACCAAGACCTGTTATGGCCACACAGAGTCTTTTTGTTGCGACATATTGTCTGTGGGGTGAGAATCCCTAGAACAATTTGAGTAGATTTTAGGCACCTACCTCCTGCCAGGCGCGTCAGCACGGTTGCGGATTGCTGAAAGGCCTCCTAATTTGGAGGTTAGCTGCGAATAAATAAGCAGCCGTGGACAAAAACGGGTCGGCAGGCATGGAGGCTGTAAGGAAGCAGTCCCTCCACCATGCAAAGACACAACAGGCTAATCACCTGTGTGTCTTTAAACAACGATTACAAGCCAAAACACAGAGAAAACCGGACTGACCTCAACGGCGACGAACAGGCGAGAAATTAGGACCACGATTTACGGAACATGGAATGTACGAAGTATAAACGGAAAAGAACAAGAACTAATAGAGGAGATGAAGAGAGCAAAATTGACGGTCCTGGCACTTACAGAAACAAAGAAAAAGGGACAGGGCGTTCTGGACCATGACGGCAACATGCTATACTACAGCGGAGTTCCCATGAGTGAACGAGCCAGGGCAGGGGTTGGCTGTATAGTGAATGGTAACAGCAAAGTAAACATTAAAGGATGGAAGCTCATTTCAGAACGACTGATGGTTCTAAGTCTACAAGAGGAGGATAGTCAAATGGATATCGTCACTGTGTATGCACCAAACGAAGATGAGAGCACTGACATAAAAGATGAATTTTATGAGCTCCTTCAAAGAACCATTGACGATTGCCATAATGAAATACTTCTCCTCGGAGACTTCAACGCAAGAGTTGGAGACTATTCTAGATGTGATGGAGTGATCGGTAGGTATGGAGAAGATGTCTTAAATGACAATGGAAAACGACTGCTCAGATTCTACAGAAAACTAAACCTTGTTATTACAAATACAAGGTTTCCACACAAGCGCATCCATGCCTACACAAGATGCGAGCCGGCAAGAAATGATAGATCCAAAATTGACTTTGCAATAGTGAGGAAAACTGATTTCAAGCAGGTAAAGGATGCTAGAGTGTTCAGAGGACCAGAGATAGGAAGCGACCACTACCTAGTTAAAATAAAGAGAGAAATTGAAAAACACTAACCAGCTAGGCAACACCCATCAGCAAGCATGAAACATAATACACGAGGAGGAAATAAAATTAAGGCTTACAAACTACGAGAACCAGATGTTAAAGGAGATACCAAGGCCTCATAACAACATCAATAGAAAGGATAGAGGAATCTGAAGAAGATATGGAAATGCTTTGGGTAAAATTCAAAGACATCCTCAAAGAGGCTGCAGCAGAGGCATGCGGTCAAACCAAATAAGGGTGGAAGAGAAAAAGTACACCAAGGTGGACAGAAGAAGTGAAAACAATAATACGAGAAAAGAAAAAGGCACGGAAGCAATACCTAGGGGCTAGGAATACAGAAGAACAAACAAGGAAATATAAAGAATATGTAAATTTTAGAACAGAAGCAAAGAAGACTGTGCTCAAGGCCAAATAGAAATCCTGGGAAGAATTTGAAGAGAAACTGGAAAATAATGCTGGAGAAAACCAGAAACTGTTCTACAGGGTCTTAAAGAACATGAGGAAGGAAAAGGAATGTCCCCTGAAATTTTTTAAAGATAAACAAGGTGCGCTGTTGACTGCCCCAGAAGAGGTAATGAACAGATGGAAAGATTATTTCTCAGATCTCCTTGGAGTGGAGGAAAACCAAGCTCTGGAAGTAACAGTCCCAATTCAAGAAGAGGGAGCCATGGAGGAAAACGATAATATCACAATGGAAGAACTAAAGGCAGCATTGGAGAAAATTAAGATTGGTAAAGCAGCAGGACATGATGGTATAACACCAGAAATGGTTAAATACATGGGAGCGGCAGGAGAGATGCTATTCATGAAGATTCTCAAGGCAGCTTGGCGCCACAAGAAGATACCAAGAGACTGGGAGGCTGCAATAATAATACCAATATTTAAAAAGGGTGACAATCGACAATGTGAAAATCACAGAGGTATTTCCCTTCTTAGTGTCCCCGGGAAAGTCTACTCTAGGATTCTAGAACGGCGATTAAGAGGTCTAGTAGATCCAAATATGGAGGAAACTCAATGTGAGTTTAGGGCAAACAGAAGTACTCAAGACCTTATCTTTACACTCAGACAGCTAAGTGAAAAGGCTCTTGAATATGATAAAGAGATGCATCTCTGCTTTTTGGATTTGGAGAAAGCATTTGATAAAGTTCCTTGGGACAAACTCTGGGAGTGCCTGACAAGGAAGAACATCCCAGGACCCCTGATCTCTGCCATACAGAGTTTCTATAAAACATGCAGAAATTATGTGCGGACATCAAATCAAAAGTCAGGAGAGTTCAAGACCACTAGCGGAGTAAGACAGGGGGACATTCTATCACCGTACCTTTTCATACTCCTCATGGATGAAGTCATCAAAGCCTGCAAGGAACGGACAAAAAAGTATGAAGTAGGGTACTGGAAGATGAGACCAAGTTACATATCAGAACTAGCATTTGCAGACGATGTGGCCCTGATCACGAAAATCGAAGCACATCTCCAGATCAACTTGCAGGTCTTCGAAGAAGAGTTGAAGAAGAGAGGAATGCACATCAGCACCTCTAAAACAAAAACCATGGTGGTCGCCAGAGATGAAAAGAGACTTCAGTTAACCCTGGGAACACGAGCACTAGAGCAGGTCAGCAACTTTAAATATCTAGGAGTGGTAATAGACAGCAGGGGAGGAATCAAAGAGGAGTTACCTGCACGAAGGGCAGCAGCAGGTAGACTGTTCCTTGCAATAAACAGAGGTTTCCTCAGAAGAAGAGAAATCAGCAGGAAAACAAAGATGGATGTATACTGCTTGACCTATGTGCCTGTTCTGACATATGGGTGTGAGTCATGGGCAATGACTACAGCCCAAGAAAGGCAATTACAAACTTCAGAAATGAGGTACCTAAGAAAGGCGGTTCAGGTGACGAAAAGGGACAAGATCCGTAACCAGACAATATGTAGCAATCTTGAAGTTCAACCCCTGCAGACAGGAGTGGAGCAGTCCTAACTACGGTGGTTTGGCCATATCTGTAGAATGGAAGAAGATCGGATACCAAAGCGGTCATGGGAGATCAAAAGTCAAGGACGCAGACCCCGAGGACGTCCCAAAGTACGTTGGGAAGACAACATACGACAGTCCCTAAGTGATAGAGGGCTTGATTGGAAAGAGGCCAGGAAAAAGACGACCGATAGAGCAGTGTGGCGTTCTCTTTGGCAAACCTCTACACCTCACGGTAGAAGAGGAGCGACTAAGTAACTAAGTAAGTTTGGGCTTGAATATTGCCAGAGCAGCGACCATTAGGCCTACTCTTTAGAATTACCTTAGCAGTTGGTTAGTCGATATCAGAGCCATATTCTCTCTTTTTTAGGGTTTTCTGTTCACTTAAACGGCTTTGAGGGTTAACTCTGAGGTAGGAGCAGGCCGAACTTCAAAAGGTACATAAAGGATGGCTGAGGTACGAGTGGATAGCAGCTGTTAGACTTCAAACCTCCAAAGGGGATAGATGGATCTACTGTCCTGGTCATGCTGGGGTTCAGGAGAATGAAAGAGTTGACATCTTGGCTTCACATGCTCCCATCATGGGCAGGCTAGGGGTGGATAGGAGTGATATTTTGAAATCAATCAACGATCGTCTGCTGGATGAGGACATCGAAATAGATTAATCAGCAATCCACAGAACGCAAAGTTTCGACAATCAAACGAGGCTCGAGCGGAGTGGGGCGCATTAGAGGACGCAGCAGGAAATTGTACAACCAGCGAGCTACAGGAACATTCCGCGTCCAGATCCTGTACCATTTGCTTATAGAGAGATACTGAGCACCTATGAGTATGCCAGGAGCGCAGTAATGTTGATTCTTAAAAGTATAAACAGAAACTAGACGTAAAATTTGTAACCTGTGTTATACCCAGCATATTGACTTCGTCAGGTAGCTTAGGACGAGAGAGTGAGGCTGACCCCAGCGCACACATTCCTCTCTTAAATCTATCTAAGCATATGTCACTGTATCAGACGTGTATGTTAGGCCAGCCTCCAATTCTTCGTTTTTAGGTGACAGCAAGCACAGATCCGTGATAAAGTGCATGAAAACTGTAAGCACAGATCCGTGATAAAGTGCATGAAAACTGTAAGCACAGATCTGTGACCTAGTCCACGAAAACTGTAAGCACAGATCTGTGACCTAGTCCACGAAAACTGTAAGCACAGATCTGTTACAAAGAACACGAAAACTGTAAGCACAAATCTGGGACGAAGTACACGAAAACTGTAAGCACATATATGTGACAAAGTTCACGCAAACTGTAAGCACAGATCTGTGACAAAGTACACGAAAACTGTAAGCACATATCTGTGACAAAGTTCACGAAAACTGTAAGTTCAGATCTGTGACAAAGTATTCGAAAACTATAAGCACAAATCTGTGATTAAGTACACGAAAATTGTAAGCACAGATCTGTGACAAAGTGCACGAAAACTGTAAGCACAGATCTGTGACAAAATACATGTAAACTGTAAGCTCAGGTATGTGACACTTTCCAAGAAAACCCACCACCGATGGAAACTATTTAGTGAAAGTATAGACGAATTTGAAATCTGGAAAAGTCAAATAATGTCCCTGGATATACATTCATTTGAATCCATTGTGGATAATGGAATGGTCAACGTACAACTGGCGAGAAACAGTTCAAGATGCGATACATGGTGATAAGAAGTCGGTTCAAATAGACAGCTGTGGAGAGTAATAGATGAAGCCATATGTTTCCATGGAAACCAAATCGTTGTATTCGTCTTAATGCGTGTCAAGAGTCCGAGACGAAGGACGGTCAGAGTGCGTGCCCATCTGTACAAAACTGATTGGGTTCGTACCTGGATCTCCATTTGTATCCCAGGAACCATTAACAATGAGGAAAAGACCGCCACCCAACCCGGCATGTCGTGAAGTGAGACCAGATTAAAAAACGCGACTGTTGCCAGCAATCTCATCGAGCAAAACGAAGAGGCACTTGGTGTATAAATAGATTAGTTCACTTCCTCTCACAGGTAGATTAGTTCACTTCCTCTCACAGGTAGATTAGTTCACTTCCTCTCACAGGTAAATTAGTTCACTTCTTCTCACAGGTAGATTAGTTCACTTACTGTCATATGTAAATTAGTTCATTTACTTTCACAAGTAGATTAGTTCACTTACTGTCATATGTAATTTAGTTCATTTACTTTCACAAGTAGATTAGTTCACTTACTGTCATATGTAAATTAGTTCATTTACTTTCACAAGTAGATTAGTTCACTTACTTTCATATGTAAATTAGTTCATTTACTTTCACAAGTAGATTAGTTCACTTACTTTTATATGTAAATTAGTTCATTTACTTTCACAAGTAGATTAGTTCACTTACTTTCATATGTAAATTAGTTCATTTACTTTCATAAGTAGATTAGTTCACTTACTTTCATGTGTAAATTAGTTCATTTACTTTCACAGGTAGATTAGTTCACTTCCTTTTAAATGTAGATTAGTTCACTTCCTTTCACATGCAGATTAGTTCACTTTCTCTCACAAGTAGATTTGTTCACTTACTTTCATATGTAAATTAGTTCATTTACTTTCATAAGTTGATTAGTTCACTTCCTTTCACAGATAGATTAGTTCACTTACTTTCACACATGCTTTTTATCGACGTTTGACTGAGTACTAAAATTTCTAACGATATTTGACCTTCGGTATCACTGCTTTTTACAGATATTTGAAATTTAAAAAAAAACGTTTTAAAACTATTATTGACCTTCAATATGGAGGTTCTTCAAACTATATTTGACGTTTAGTATAGACGTTTTTAACGATATTTAACCTTCCATATATGCGGAATGTATAATGAGAAATGTTAGAGAAGACGAGAACATTGAAAGTTATGATACATTTACGATTAGCGGGTACGAGATTTCAGAGCTACGATACGCAGACGACACAGTGATACTATCAAGAAGTGCAGAAGGGCTAGAGCAGCTAATTTCAGCCGTAAATGGACATAGTAAAGATCAAAACCTGTTTATAAACATAAATAAAACAAAGATAATGACCACCGACAAAACACAATGTCAGCATAAATTTACAGTGGGTGGTGAGGAAATAGATCAGGTTACACATTTTGAATATCTGGGCTCCAGAATTGACAAAAATGGCGACTGCTCGAAAGAAATCAGAAGAAGACTAGCCATGGCAATGCACAGACTGAACAGCCTGAAGAAATTATGGCAGAGCACCAACAAAATGATAAAAGTAAAAGTCTTGAGAACCTGTGTTTTCCTGTGGCAGTTTATGGC
Organism: Ariolimax columbianus; assembly: GCA_036924085.1. Classification (NCBI taxonomy): domain Eukaryota; kingdom Metazoa; phylum Mollusca; class Gastropoda; order Stylommatophora; family Arionidae; genus Ariolimax; species Ariolimax columbianus. The sequence continues at coordinate 16,644,801 of JAVGWX010000025.1, read as the reverse complement.
TGTGAATCATTGACTATTACCAAAACTTCTAGACAAAGAATCGAATCCTTCGAGTCAAAATGTTACAGAAAGATCCTCAGAATACCCTGGACAGAGAAAAAGACAAATGTAGACATTCGGCAAGAGTTGAGCATAGAGGCTAGAAAATGCAAATACTTTGGTCACATCAAGAGACACAACGGTCTCGAGAGAACAGTGATGGAAGGTATGGTGCCAGGCAAAAGAGGAAGGGGTAGACCAAGAAAACGATGGCACCAAGATATCCAGGAAGACCTGGGTATGACTGGCGGAGGCTGGAGTTTTGGCAGGAGAACGAGTTTCTTTCAGACAGACTGTGATGGGAGCGACGTTCTATAAAGGACATGCTACATGATAATGGTTTAACCTTGAGTTTAGAAGTTGTTTTAACGATATTTGACCTGGAGTACAGAAGTTTGTTTTATAAACGATATTTGACCCTGAATACACAAGTTTAACGACCTTTGATGTATTATATCGATGTGTTTTTGCGACCTTTGACCTTAAGTACTGACGTTTTTAACGATATTTAATCCAATGTACCGCTGCAGCTACTATCGATTGATTTTGTCGATGGCTCTACCAGCCCACGTCTTCGACAAATTGACATGGGGAGTTCCAAATCCCTCACATTGGCTAAATGTTCTATCTTTGTAGTTGCTGTTGGTCCAGTTGCTGTTCTTGTTGTTGTTGTTGATGTTGTTGGTACTGTGTTAATTGATGTTGCTGTTGTTTTTGCTTTTGTGCTGTTGTTGTTGTTTCTGCTGCTGCCTCTGCTGTCGCTACTGCTGTTGGTATTCCTGCTGTTGTTACTGTTGTTGTTGTTAGCCATCGATGTTGTTGTTCCGGTTGTTGTTGCTGTTATTATTGTTGTGGTTGTTGCTCAGGTTTATGTTGTTGTTGTTGTTATAGCTGTTGTTGCTGTTTGTATTTTTGTGATTCTTGTGGTTGTGTTTGGCCATCTCTGTTGCTTTTATTCCGTCTGTTGTTATTTTTGTGATTCTTGTTGCGGTTGTAGTTACTGTTGTTATTGGTGTGATTGTTGTTGTTACTGTTGTTATTGGTGTGATTGTTGTTGTTACTGTTGTTATTGGTGTGATTGTTGTTGTTGCTGTTGTTATTGGTGTGATTGTTGTTGTTGTTGTTTTTTTTTTATTCATGTTGTTCCAGCTGTTGTTGATGTTGTTATTGTTGGGATTGATGTTGTTCCAGCTGTTGTTGATGTTGTTATTGTTGTGATTGATGTTGTTCCAGTTGTTGTTTCTGTTGTTATTGTTGTGATTGTTGTTCTTGCTGTAACTGTTGTTATTGGTGTAATTGTTGTTGTTGTTGTTGTTGTTATTGGTGTGATTATTGTTGTTGTTGCTGTTTTTATTGGTGTGATTGTTGTTGTTGTTGTTGTTGCTGTTGTTATTGTTGTGATTGTTGTTCTTGCTGTTGCTGTTGTTATTGGTGTAATTGTTGTTGTTGTTATTGGTGTGATTGTTGTTCTTGTTAGCGTGCGCAGTTGGTGTTGTTCCGGTTGTTGTAGCTGTTTTTATTTCTGTGGTTGTTGTTGTTAACCTCCGCTGCTGGCGAACACATGTTTGTTATATCATCTATTCATTTAATCGGGTTGAGTTCTCAGTAAAGGATCGAACCCGTCTCATTTTGTGACTTGCTCAGCATATTTCATAGCGCGCTATCGCAGTGGTTAGTGCACTGACTGCCAAGCAAAGTGATCTAGGTCCTATCCCCTGTTGTTGTTTTGTTTTTTGGGGGTGTTTCGTTCGCCTTATTTCTCTAATCCCCAAGGCGGTGTGCGTCGCACTGTGGTTTTTATTTTGCGCCTATCGGCCCAGTGCATCTGACTTCGCATGCATTTTATGTAAGGGTCTTCTTCGTCTTGCATTTTCTACGGGTTTGCTTCCCCGGGGTAACGGCCGGCGCTGTAATGGGGATCAAACATAGCACCTTCTGATTGTGAGCCGTGTCACTTAACCACTACCCCACGCGTCCCCCCCCCCCCCCAATCCCCTGTTGATATGGGATATTTTTCCGAATCGGTTCCAGCAGCATTGACCCAGCCACAAAAATTGAGTAACTGAGCAATTCTGAGAAGAAAAGGCGACTCGCGTAATGCTGACCACACCACCTCTAGCGTGTCCTTGGTAAAAAACAAAAAAATGTGGACCTAACGGTATATTCTACAAATGTGCCCTTAAGCCATTAGCAGGAATCCCTTTGCTTTTTTTTAAATGTGGTGTTCACAATAGTTTCTTTGAGGCCATTATTGGCAAAACCATCTTCTGTTCTGTCACGTTATGTATTCACTTATTCCATCTCCCTGGTGACATGGATGACTTCTCTCAGATATTTTACTTGATGTTCTTTTTTTCTCTCTTCTTCTTCTTTGTCTTGCTCTTCTTCCTCTTTCTCTCCTACTTCTCTCTCCTTTTCTGTTACTTCTTCTTCTTTACCTTCTATTTTCGTGTCTTTTTCTTCTTATTTTGCTTTATATTTCTTATTACTTCTCTTTTCTTAGCAGCCTTCTCTTCCAATTATTTTCTTTCTGTTTCTCCTTCTTTTTCATTGCCTTGTTTCTCTTCTTCTTCTTTCTTATCCTTTCTCCTGCTCTTCTTTTTTCATCTTCTTCTTCATCGGTGCCTTGTTCTTGCTCTTGATGTTCTTTCTTTTCTCATGCTTCTTCTTTTTCTTCTTCTTTTTCTTCTTCTTTTTCTTCTTCTTTTTCTTCTTCATTTTCTTCTTCTTTTTCTTCTTCTTTTTCTTCTTCTTTTTCTTCTTTTTTTTCTTCTTCTTTTTCTTCTTCTTTTTCTTCTTCTTTTTCTTCTTTTTTTCTTCTTCTTTTTCTTCTTCTTTTTCTTCTTCTTTTTCTTCTTTTTTTTCTTCTTCTTTTTCTTCTTCTTTTTCTTCTTCATTTTCTTCTTCTTTTTCTTCTTCTTTTTCTTCTTCTTTTTCTTCTTCATTTTCTTCTTCTTTTTCTTCTTCTTTTTCTTCTTCATTTTCTTCTTTTTTTTCTTCTTCTTTTTCTTCTTCTTTTTCTTCTTCTTTTTCTTCTTCATTTTCTTCTTCTTTTTCTTCTTCTTTTTCTTCTTCATTTTCTTCTTCTTTTTCTTCTTCTTTTTCTTCTTCTTTTTCTTCTTCTTTTTCTTCTTCATTTTCTTCTTCTTTTCTTCTTCTTTTTCTTCTTCTTTTTCTTCTTCTTTTTCTTCTTCATTTTCTTCTTCTTTTTCTTCTTCTTTTTCTTCTTCTTTTTCTTCTTCTTTTTCTTCTTCATTTTCTTCTTTTTTTTCTTCTTCTTTTTCTTCTTCTTTTTCTTCTTCTTTTTCTTCTTCTTCAACGTTCTTCCTGGATAGAATGTTGTGATGCTGGGTCGTCGTTTCCATCGAGGTTGCGGTATTCTACATCTTTGCACACGACACAAACGATATTAGTACAAGCACGTTTCTGGTTCAGGATTTCCTTTCACTCCTCTCCTGTTTTTATTTAAGGCAAGAAGCTTAGGAGCCTTGAAATTTCTTCTTCTTCTTCTTCTTCTTCTTCTTCTTCTTCTTCTTTGCGCTCGGTTTTGTATGCTCCTTTTATGCTACTAGATAGGTCACGCCTCCATGAAGTGTCACGTCAGTAACAGGTCCTCACAGGTTACTCACAGTTTGTCTTGTATGTTTCTTTCCTCGGGCCAGGTTTTCTCAAGGGAGCTTTGGTACTGAGGGCATGTTTCCATGTGTTCTGGCAGTAAGATGTTCGCTTTGGGTGCTGGAGATAGTGGGTTCAAATCCCAATAGAGATACCGGAATTTTTCCCCCTGATCTCTGAGATCAGACACCCGTGTGCAGTGGCGCGCACGTTAAAAATACATTAGCAGTTGGAAATCGAAAAGAGTAGGCCTAACGGCCGCTGCTCTGGCAAAACTCAAGCCTAAAATCTACTCAAATTATTCTAGGGAGTCTCGCCCCACAGAGAATATGTCGCAAAAAATGGGGATTGTGTAGCAATAACAATAGGTCTTGGTTATGTTGTTAGCGGAGCATCTTAGATGGCGCCTGACAGGCTGCGGGTCTACCTTGCTATAATTTACTCTTCCACCTCCACCAGTATAAAAAATAAGGGAACTACTATTCCAGGGGCTAACATATGCTGGGATTGACCTCGCAAGTCACCAGAGGATTTTCACCTGCCAACAAATATGAAACAAAGAAGACTGCACCTCCCGACGATGTCTAACTATATAAGTAGACTGAAGATAGATAGATAGTTCTGGAGACTTTGGGTCCTCTCTGACATGTGCATTGTGAAGTCTGTGCTGTTTTTATTTGATGCATGTGTGCATTTAATCTGCAATGACCTGTTCTGAGGCTGAAAATTGTGATATACTATTTCCAGCCATGAAATTTAAACACAACGCAACAGCCTGCTGTGATAAGGTGTTCAATGTTTTCCATCTGTATTTTCCCCACTCGTATCACTATTTGCTTCTTGAAAACACTACTTCTATCGTTTGAAGTCGTTCACGACAAATCTTGTCTCGCCACCTCCCTCTAGGGAAAACACGTTGCTGAGCCCATCTAATCCCTTTGATGTGACACTCATTATTGTACAGTCTGGTTCCAATCTCCACCAATGGCTGACTTTGTGTGCCACGTTTCGAGCTTCATTTAACGAGCCTTCAGCCCTAAAATCGATTGCGAAATTTGCGCTAAAAATCGATACTTGAATTAGATTGCAGAATAAAGAAGGTAGTCGTGCATTCTTAATCGATCTTCTCCTTTCTAGATTCGATTCCACGTCTTCCCTTGCTTGTTTTTTTTTTTTTTTTTTTTTTCGTTTTTTGTTCTCTTATCTTTCTTCTCTTTGTCTTGTACATAAATTAGCCAACATATTTATAAATGCAATCATTAGCATGTGCTACAAGAAAAATGCGAGGGTCGTTCAAGTCAAACCGGGACTTTTCTTTGCATAGAAAAAAGTGTTGTTTTTTTTTCTTCAAATTGGCAAAAATGTCATTTATTTGTCGATATAATCTCCTTTAACGTTTATCCACTTCTCGGCGTTTAAGTAAGGCTTCAAAAGCTTCAGTGTAGAAAGATGTGTCAGTATGTGTGAACCAATCCAGAACAGCTTGTTTCAATTCGTCATCAGTGCTGAAATACTGACCTTCTAGGAATTCCTTGAGGAGTCCAAGTTAGTGGAAATGGCTTTGAGCGAGGTATGGGCTGTAAGGTGCATGTGGCAATAACTCTTGCCTCTTGTGCAATTTCACGACAGGTTATGCGTCGATTCTTCAGGATAAGGCGTTTCACAATCTGGATATTCACAGGAATGACTGTGGTGGACTGAGAACCACCACGGTCGAGATCAGCACTCGCCGATATACGGCCTTCTCTAAAACGTTTACACCATTCAAATGCCTTACTGGGGATGGCAGGGACTAGTGGTTAAGTGACACGGCTCACAACCATAAGGTGCTGGGTTCGATCCCCATCACAGCACCGGCCGTAACCCCGGGGAAGCAAACCCTTACAAAATGAATGCTGGAGGAAGCAAACCCTTACTTTAAATGCATGCTGAAGTCGGATGTACTGGGCCGACAGGCGCAAAATAAAAACCACAGGGCAACGCACACCGCCTTGGGGACTAGAGAAATAAGGCGAACGCACACGAAAAAAAAAATGTCTTACTGCGGCTGAGTGTTTCATCACCGTATTGTGATTGCAGTCTTCTGTAAATCTCTGCAGGTTTCATGCCTTCTTTCACAAGAAACTTCGTCCCAACACGCTGTTCCATGAAAGCACTAACAGTGGTGTCCGCCATTTTTATTCATATGTCACGTGACTGACCCAAGCCAAGTAGGTCACCAAGCAGTAATAGGACACAAGTGCCCCTAACTAATGATAGTAGTTCCAGCATGCTATAACTCAACCTGGTAGACTAAAACAAAAAATCCCGATTTGATTTGAACGTCACTCGCATTTTTTTCCGTCAGCTGTTAAGTCCCACAGCTGTTCTATGTACTCATCCAGCTTGTCGCGTTTAAGTTTCTTTGTCTTCCATATTGTTTTGGACACTCTTTCTTTCAATCCATTACGGGATTTATTTTCTTGTCGTATCCCTTATTCATTCAAGCTGGAGTTAAGGACGACTACATCAGTTCACATTCTTTAGATTGTAATTTTTTTTCGAAAATCCACAATGAGTATGTTTACTCTTTTGTGCACCCTGAGTAGGGCGTTAAGTGGCTTTCCACACATCCAGACGTGCTGATGAAGGTTGCCTGAGGTCCTCCAAGCTGTTGTGCCATGCTTCGTTTTATCTGCGTGTTGCTCAATACTACTAGAATCACGTCGATCCCTCACCTCATTAGCCAGGCTTCCATGACAACAGTTCGTTTCCAGGGAGAGCTACAATGAAGCCGAGGTGAGGGTCTTGGCCAGTATATTTTGCCTGACTCTGACTAACATGTCTGATCAGTATGTTGTGCCTGACCCTGACTAACATGTCTGATCAGTATGTTGTGCCTGACCCTGACTAACATGTCTGATCAGTATGTTGTGCCTGACCCTGACTAACATGTCTGATATCAGTATGTTGTGCCTGACCCTGACTAACATGTCTGATCAGTATGTTGTGCCTGACCCTGACTAACCTGTCTCATCAGTATGTTGTGCCTGACCCTGACTAACATGTCTGATCAGTATGTTGTGCCTGACCCTGACTAACATGTCTGATCAGTATGTTGTGCCTGACCCTAACTAACATGTCTAATCAGTATGTTGTGCCTGACCCTGACTAACCTGTCTCATCAGTATGTTGTGCCTGACCCTGACTAACCTGTCTCATCAGTATGTTGTGCCTGACCCTGACTAGCATGTCTGATCAGTATGTTGTGCCTGACCCTGACTAACCTGTCTCATCAGTATGTTGTGCCTGACCAGACGTTAGTCTTCCTCATCGCATCTTTTACGTATCCTGCACAAAAACACTGCATCCTTTTCGAGTGATAGTGCGTGTAGACATTTATTTTAAATGATAAGATTGCTATTCCAATGCACAACTCTCTTCTAACTTTATAACATGGGTGAAAGTGCAGTGATCATATTTTTTCCTCAATCTACTCTAGGAACAGGATGTTTTGGACCTTCCCAAATCATCAACCACAAATGGACAACTTTTGCAATTAATTTAGCCTTCCGTTTGATCGAGCTCCTTAATTATTTTGAGATTGGAATATAAAGCCCTTGTGCGTAATCTTCTTGAACAAAAAACAGCAGAATTCTAAAGGATGAAGGAACAGAAGAGTATGAGACGTGAGAAGATGTCGGTGACTTGACATTTGATGGAAAGATACTGGCTTGAGTCGTTAGGTTCTGACGTGAGATTTGATGGAAAGATAGTGACTTGAGTCGTTAGGTTCTGGCGTGAGATTTGATGGAAAGATACTGACTTGAGTCGTTAGGTTCTGGCGTGAGATTTGATGGAAAGATAGTCGCTTGAGTCGTTAGGTTCTGACGTGAGATTTGATGGAAAGATAGTGGCTTGAGTCGTTAGGTTCTGACGTGAGATTTGATGGAAAGATAGTGACTTGAGTCGTTAGGTTCTGACGTGAGATTTGATAGAAAGATAGTGACTTGAGTCGTTAGGTTCTGACGTGAGATTTGATGGAAAGATAGTGACTTGAGTCGTTAGGTTCTGACGTGAGATTTGATGGAAAGATAGTGGCTTGAGTCTTTAGGTTCTGGCGTGAGATTTGATGGAAAGATACTGACTTGAGTCGTTAGGCTCTGACGTGAGATTTGATGGAAAGATAGTGGCTTGAGTCGTTAGGTTCTGACGTGAGATTTGATGGAAAGATAGTGGCTTGAGTCGTTAGGTTCTGACGTGAGATTTGATGGAAAGATAGTGGCTTGAGTCGTTAGGTTCTGGCGTGAGATTTGATGGAAAGATAGTGGCTTGAGTCTTTAGGTTCTGGCGTGAGATTTGATGGAAAGATACTGACTTGAGTCGTTAGGCTCTGACGTGAGATTTGATGGAAAGATAGTGGCTTGAGTCGTTAGGTTCTGACGTGAGATTTGATGGAAAGATAGTGGCTTGAGTCGTTAGGTTCTGACGTGAGATTTGATGGAAAGATAGTGGCTTGAGTCGTTAGGTTCTGGCGTGAGATTTGATGGAAAGATAGTGGCTTGCATCTTTATGTTCTGACGTGAGATGTGATGGAGAGGTAGTGGCTTGAGTCTTTAGGTCCTGGCGTGAAATTTAATGGAAAAATAGACGGTGGCTTAAGTCTCTAGGTCCCTGGAACCTGACTTGACATATAATGTAAAGATAGGCGGTGGCTTGAGTCTCTAGGTCCTGACGTGACATATAATGTAAAGATAGACGGTGGTTTGAGTCTCTAGGTCCTGACGTGACATTTAATGTAAAGATAGGCGGTTTCTTGAGTCTCTAGGTCCTGACGTGACATATAATGTAAAGATAGGCGGTGGCTTCAGTCTTTAGGTCCTGACGTGACATATAATGTAAAGATAGGCGGTGGCTTGAGTCTTTAAGTCCTGACGTGACATATAATGTAAAGATAGGCGGTTGTTTAAGTCTCTAGGTCCCTGGAACCTGACGTGACATATAATGTAAAGATTGGCGGCGGCTTGAGTCTATATGACCCCTGTTTTTCATGGTATATTTTTTCCAGTTGCATATTGAACTTATAACTTCATCCCCCACCACACTCTCTACTACTGGACATTGATTTAATAGTCACGTTCATATGTGTAGAGTTTTACAGTACTCCTGCACAAGTCTCCATTTTAATACTCATGTACAGATGTGTTACGATTTACAGTGCCTTTGCACATTCCTGTCAAATGTTTCGGTACTGCTGCTCATGTGTGTCTTGTATTGTAGTACTCATCTTATACTGTGTACATGTGTTATCGTAAAGGAGATAAAATATTAGAAAGATAGAAAAGTAAAGGGACCTAGGGGTTATAATAGATCATGCATGTAAGGTGAGTGAGCAACTTCAGGTAGCAGTGAAAAATGCAAATGCAAATGCAAAGTTAGGTATGATAAAAATAAATATTAAACATAGGAGCAAGGAAGTGATAGTCAAACTGTATAAAGCATTAGTTAGATCTTTTAATTGCAGAGCGTACTTCTTCCAATGTTGGTTCAGGTTCTTTCTCATCCTTTGGTAGGATTGTAACTGAGCGCTTTGGGCTATCTCCATACATGATTCTGCAGTACTCTCTCCATCTATTCAGTATGTCTTTGGTTTATGTTAATGTGTTGTCCTCTTTGTCATTGATGACCTGGACGGAGTTTCCTTGTCGGTGTTCTTATCACCTTAAATGCATTTCTCTCTCTGCCTTGTTGTTGTAGGTTTTCTATAACCTTACATGTGTCCACCATGTATCTTCTTTTATCTTTTCTTATTTCTCTTCTAACTTTTCTTGCGCAGTTTTTATATGCTGTGTTAGTCCCATGACTTCCCAGTTGTTTTAATTGTTTCCTTTCTGCAATGAGTTTCTGTGTTTCATCTGATATATAGCTCTGTTTCGTGTGCGACATCCTGGGAATCATTTCGTTCGCTGTCAAGAGTAAAATATCCCTTGCGTGTGATGTCAACTCCTCCTATGTCATCTCTTCATGTGCCTATAATGTGTTTCTACTTTGATGTTGTATTCTTCTTCTTCTTCTTCTTCTTCGTTCGTTCTCAATCTCCCACTACCAAACCCTGAAAGGGCTTAAGTAGTAGAATGTAGTCCAGAGAACGGAATGCGTTGTGTCGTAGTTTACAGCTTGGCTGCGAGATTTGCACCTTTCGGTCTAACACATCCGACTTCAGCAAGCATTTTTTGAGTACCGGGTTAGCATACCCTCTTCGATCCCTTCTCCTTAGCCAGTCTGCCCTGCTGCAGCCTGTTATCCAGGATCACCGCGTGGAGGTGTAGAAGGATCTTGGCAGCTCTGGTTCGCTGGCCCTGACGATAGCAATCAGCTATGGGTCGCTGACCACTGCAGCTCATGCGCTGCTCAGCATCTTGATCCCTGATGTTGTATTCAGTAGGTATTGTTATAACATTGAAGCGAATTGACTGGAAACCTTTGTTAATCCTACGTATTCTTGTCTTGAAAACTGCAAACAGTAATTCGTGGTTTTTATCTCTCAGTCAGCTCCAGGCAGCGTTTTCTTTTTAAAGGAATTGTTAGAACTCTTAAGAGAGATATTCGTATTATGTTGCCGGCAGATCAACTCATTATTGTGCTATTTACATCTATTCTTCTAAAATAATTATTTTACTAAAACAATTATTCTGCTAAAACAATTATTCTGCTAAAACATTGTTTCTGCTAAAACAATTATTCTGCTCAAACAATTATTTTGCTAAAACATTTTTTCTGCTAAAACAATTATTCTGCTAAAACAATTATTCTGCTAAAACATTGTTTCTGCAAAAACAATTATTCTGCTAAAACAATGAATCTGCTAAAACAATTATTATGCTAAAATATTTATTTTTCTAAAACAATTAATCTTCTTAAACATGTATTCTGCTAAAATAATTATTCTTCTAAAACAATTATTCTGCTGGGTCAGTTATTCTTCTACAACAGTTATTCGGCTAACAAGAAAAGATAAGAAAAAACAAGATAAGAAAAAACAAGACAATAAGACAAGATAAGATCCAAAGAAATCAAAGAAGACAAAACTATAAGACCAGAAAAGATTAGTTAAGACAAGATAAGACACGACGCTAAGACAAAATGTAAATGAGATAAGGCAAGACATTAAGACCCTAAAAAATAAGACAATAAGACCAAAAATAAATAAGATAAGACAAAACAATAAAACTAAAAATTTAAAATAAGACAAGATACGACAAGAAAATAAGATAAGACAAGATAATAAGACAATCAAAATAAGATAAGACAAGATAATAAGACAAAATAAATAAAATAGACAAGACAAAAAACGTTGGTTTCATTGACATATACTTTTTTATTTTTGTTCCTTCTTTGTAAGCTCATTCTTCTCTTTATTCTTGGCCGGATATCCGGAGTCAATATCAATATGTCGATTGTTTTAAAGTATTGATCATATTTCTATTCTTTATCACATAATAAGTTAGCGATCTGAATTGGACATAACCAATATCAAGATGACAAGCCGTGCATGAGATGCAGAGGTCAGCGAACCAGAGCTGACTGCTAGCGTCAGGGCCAGCGAACCAGAGCTGACTGCTAGCGTCAGGGCCAGCGAACCAGAGCTGACTGCTAGCGTCAGGGCCAGCGACCAATATCTGACTGCTAGCGTCAGGGCCAGCGAACCAGAGCTGACTGCTAGCGTCAGGGCCAGCGAACCAGAGCTGACTGCTAGCGTCAGGGCCAGCGAACCAGAGCTGACTGCTAGCGTCAGGGCCAGCGACCAATATCTGACTGCTAGCGTCAGGGCCAGCGAACCAGAGCTGACTGCTAGCGTCAGGGCCAGCGACCAATAGCTGACTGCTAGCGACAGAGCCAGCCAACCAGAGCTGCCAAGACCCTTTTACACCTCCACGCGATGATCCTGGATAACCGGCTGCAGCAGAGTAGACTGGCTAAGGAAAAGGGATAGAAGAGGGAATGCTAACACCTGGTACTCAAAAATGCTTGCTGAAGTCGGATGTGTTGGACCGAAAGGGTGCACATATCGCAGTCAAGCTGTAAAGAACGACACAGCGCATGCAGATCTCCGGGCGACATCCTGCCAATTGCAAAGCTCTTTTCAGAACTTGATAGCGGGAATTTCTGAACACAGATAAAGTTGAAGAAGAAGAAGAAGAAGAAGAAGAAGAAGAAGAAGAAGAAGAAGAAGAAGAAGAAGAAGAAGAAGAAGAAGAAGAAAAACAACAACAGCAACAACAACAAGAGGACGAAGAAGTACATTACCAAGAAGAAAGCGATAGCTCTGTACATTAGCTCATTGAGCAAGAAAAATGCAATGCAGAAGAGAATAACAGATCGAACTATCAGAACAGATCAAAAGTTATAATCTAGGAAATACAATAACGGAGGATGGAAAATGTGAAAAAGAAATCATGAGGAAAATTGGATTGGTCTAAGCTGTTTACCCCAACATGAGACTTTAATTGACATCCAAACAAGTAGCTCACAAATGAGAAATAGAGAGTCTATGAGTGTTGATGATACTATTCTAGTCCGCTTTGTGGCGCAGACACCTGAGGGAAGACCAAAAAACTGAAGGAGAGAATTGATGCCTTTCAAATGTGGATGTATGGAAGAACGTCCTGTGTTTATAGGATGAAAACAGAACAAGTAAAGAAGTCGGTGTGACATTAGGAGCGGAAAAATCGGTGATGAACACAATCAATGTCGTAACGTTAAGACATGCTAGTCAAAAACTGGATTTGCTGCTAAATCAATAAAAACATGCAACAATTTCTCTTAGATCAATGAAAACATGCAACAATTTATGTGTCAGATCAACGAAAACATGCAACAATTTATGTGTTAGATCAATAAAAACATGCAACAATTTCTCTTAGATCAATGAAAACATGCAATAATTTCTTTGTTAGATCAATAAAAAGATGCAACTGGTACTGTTAGATCAATGAAGACATATGTACGGTACGTGCACGAGCAGCGAGGTGAAGGCACCTAGGAAGGACCCAAACCATTAAAGACACTTCAAACCAATCCACAACATTTAGTAAACCTCATTATAAACCCTCATGTTACAGGCCCTGTTTGTTTCAACATCTGAATGGCTTCTATGTTTGGGTTTATGTATTTGCTGTCGGCCACAGTCTGTCTGCCTAATCTGGTTTTGGACTGTTCTATCAATTCATCTCTTTGTATCTCTCTTCCAGCTGATTATTCTCAAATAGCCTCCCAGCAATCATTAATAGTTCCACTCGGACAATGTCGAGTCCCCGCCAGCAAATCTTGAGCTCGGCTTCAGTAGGCTATTTCAGGAAAGCTATTTCGCTCTTAGGGACAAAATTGCTGAGCCAGATTTAGATGCAGAAAGATCTCTTGATTTATTAGCGAGTCAGTTCTCGCATGGAATATCTCATTCCCTTTAAGTTGAGAAAGGGGAAGGATGGAAAACATTGAGATTATTGATAAAATCGTGATGGAAACTGGCGTTATGGATCGAAAATGTAATAAAACTGATATAAGGTGTAACTTTTCTTGAATTAATGTGTTTCAGTCAGGAAACAAAAAAAGATTGATACGTTACAGCGGCTGTGAACAACCAGAAATAGGTTACTACAATTCAGAAAAGTGTCAACAATATTCCAAAGAAAGAATCAATGATTTTCATAATTATCACGTTAAGGGAAGGTATAAGGGAGACCCAGTGGTCTCGAGGTAAGGTGTTAGCCTCAGGTGCTCAAGGTCGCTAGTTCGAATCTGGGTGGTGACCAGGATTTTGTCACGCGGATCATCCGGTAATAATGTACTCTGATTTCTGGATAGTGAGATCATACACCCGTGTACAGTGGCGCGCATATTTAAAATCTCTTGGCAATTGAAAATCAAAAAGAGTAGGATTAACGGCCGCTGTTCGGGCAAAATTCTAGTTAAAAATCTACTTAATTTATTCTAGGGACTCTCGCCCCACAGAGAAGATGTTGCAAAAAAGGAAGGATGTTGATCAGTTGACATTCATAGCAGAATGCAGGCCGGTATATGTTGAAAAAAGTGTGTCGAAGACAACAATGAACAGCTGGCCAACGATGTTTAAAGAAAGACGTGAGTTGACCCAACAATATGCGCGTGACCTGGTCTCGGAAGATCTTTCGTTAACTCACGTCTTTCTTTAAAAATCGTTGGCCAGTTCTTCACTGTTGTCTCCGACGCACTTTTGTCACCATACACCGGCCTGCATTCTGCGATGAATGTCAACTGGTCGACATCCTTCATCTGTTAGAAACCGAATCACCGCTCGCTGATCAAATCTGGACGGATTATGTATCAAATTCGCCATGTTTTCAACGGTCTGCTGAGAAAACTATGAATGGAAGGATAATGAAATTTTGCAAACTTGACGGTTGGTATGTGCTATTTACATCAGACATGACGTCATTATTCGCATTGTACGTATATAAGCTTGTTGCAGTTTGGTCCGGTTTCATTTGAACTCGCCTCGTAAATATTATTGTATGTATTCCTTTCTAAATGGTATTTTATCAAATGAAAATTGTATAGTTATTAAAAACAACATGAAACCGAGCAGTAAATAACAATTCCAATAACAGAGCGCCTTGAACTTTTGAAAAAGCAATCGCCATGAAGCATGTCGTTTGAAAATGTTGCTCTCATGACAGTTGATCTGCAAGACACTCAATGCCTGGCCAGCTCTCCCGCCTCTGTTATTGTCAATCCTAGAGCCTCTGAAATGTTCCTTGTTCACCTTCATCTCCGTCTGCCTCTGCCTCCTTTGCCAGTTAACACACCCTCCAATACCATTCTTTCTTGTGGTGTTTGATGTTGCTGAAGTATGCTCAATATCGCATTCAAATAAAGTCAAGGGGACGGTGTGGCCTAGTGGTTAAGTGGCACAGCTCACAACCAGAAGGTGATGGGCTCGATCCCCATCACAGCATCGGCCGTTACCCCGGGGAAGCAAACCCTTAGAAAATGCAGGAGGAAGCAGACCCTTACATAAAATGCATGCCGAAGTCGGATGCACTGGGCCGACAGGCGCAAAATAAAAACCACGGTGTAACGCACATACGCCTTGGGGAATAGATAAATAAGGCGAACGCAAAAAAAAAAAAAAATACAAAAAAATAAATAAATAAATAAAGTCAGAACGAAACCTGGTACTGCTTCTTTGCAAGAATTCCCTGACAACCGAAGCTACACCTTTGTTTCTGAGAAACAAAACGATGCATTGACATCCATTCGGTTTCTCTGTTTGGTTTTGATCACTTGCAGGACGAGAAAAGTCTTCTCATACCCCATCAGTAGTCGAATATACGACCAACAAATTAATAGAGTTAAGTTCTCCTCAGGACGAACTCCGCTGTTAATGGGTTCAGTCGAAAAAATTGTGGACTGTTTCTGTTTTTGTTTCTAAGAATCGACTTCACTACACTCCGGGAATACCCATAGGTGCTCAGTCTCTCTCATCAAATGGCGTAAGGTATGGTTGCTGATGGTCCCTGTAGCTCGCTGGTTGTACACTCTTCTGCGCCGTCCTCTCATGCGCCCCACTCCGCTCGAATCTCGTTTAATGTCGAAACTTTGCAGTCTGTGGATTGCTGCTTCATCTATTGCGGTGTCCTCATCCAGCAGGCGGTCATTGATTGATTTCAAAATGTCACTTCTATCCATCACTAATGTGCCTATGATGGGAGCTTGTGAAGCCATGATGTCAGCTCTTTCGTTGCCCTGAACCCCGACATGAGCAGTACAGTAGATCCAGGTCAACGCATGGAGGTTTGAGGCCTCAACAGCCGCTATCCACTCGTACGGATTGCGCGTCTGTCACGATGACTGCCCTTGTTATAAAAGTTTCAGATATTCATTTTAGTGCTGAGGTCACTGCTTCCGTCTCCATTCTTATACTGGAGGTTGTTGACATGTATGCCCTACTGCGCTTAGCAACGACCTCTCCTGTCACTGTGGACTGGCGGTTTGGAAGCCCTGGTCGAGATCAGCCTGTACCGTTTTAAAAGGCCGCTGAGGTGATTGTGACTGTCCTAGCGAGCCGGCAGTAGATATTTATGTATGTTTCTTGCTTCATGCTCACAGAACACAGAGAAGATCTCGAGAACTGCAGGTAAACGAACAATAACAGCTACAAGTTGCACGATAGATATCTACAACATAAGTGACAAGGTTGAAGATATCATAGAAGGGTACACGGGATGCACGGCCAAAGTTCGAACAAGAAAAAGGTGGCTTACGGATAATATCTGAGGCGGGGAATGTCACTGAACACGGAGTCGGGCTCGTTCTAGAGATGTCTTCATAACCTGACGGGAAAGGGAAAATATGATAAGCGAAAAGATGAAGAAGGCAAGGTATGGACAATTGTAACACAACAGGTAACATTCCAGGTAAGAAAGATAGGATGGACTGAAACATGGCAAGTATACTGGGCATCCGATGGCGTGACTTCATCCGCAACGTGGAGGTCTCTGCTAAAACATTTTCTCCCAATTTCAGAAACATTTGACCGGTGCCAAGTTTCTTTGTTCGGTCATGTTGTACGACTGGACCAGAAAACATTTGACCGGTGCCAAGTTTCTTTGTTCGGTCATGTTGTACGACTGGACCAGAAAACATTTGACCGGTGCCAAGTTTCTTTGTTCGGTCATGTTGTACGACTGGACCAGGAAATCCCGGCCCAAAATTTACTACACAAGTCGTTCCTCAGTGCCAAATGTCTTCCCCGGACTGCCTGGAGGCACTCAAGACGCCATCCCAGAACAACATGGCTCCAGCAAATAGCAACCTTCACCTCCGCTTTGGAGAAGGCCTGGGACCACGCCGCATCAGTGGGTCATGAATGTGGTCGACCGACGCAACGGGCCTCACACGCTAAAGAGAATATTATTATAGACAGCTGAAGACAGAGCTAAAATATACTGGACGGTCTGAGTAGGTGGTATTGAATTTGCATCGATAACAGAAATTATTGTCAGTGCTGATGACAGAGGGTTGTAGAAGTGTATGAACGACTACGTTAACCAGCATTACAGGTGATGATAATGATCAAAGCTTCAACAAGGAGGGGACAAGAACAATCAGCAGAAGAAAACAAAGATCATAAGTAAATGCTTCATTTCGTAGAGCCGATCAACTGGCTCGCACAAATTATCTTACAGAAAGAAGTAGAGCTGATGCATCGGCTTATACAGTTGTCAAACATAAACATAACAGTTTACCCATTTCAAGTATTCCTAAATTTATAAATTGTTGCTACTGCTGTTGTTGCAGTCTTTGTTGTTCTTGTTGTTGTTGTTGTTGTTGTTGTTGTTGTTTTTGAATACCCACAATGGGTAAGATTACACTTCTGTGACTCCGGAAGAGGTGTTTACTGGCGTTTTCCAGTCGATTTATGCACATCACGAGCGAACTGATGAAGGTGGGCGGGTGTCCTCCAGGAGGTTGTGCTATGTTTGACTCCAATTTGTCTCGCTCACTACTACGGGGATTACGTCGATCTCCCACATCGTTAACTAGGCAGTAATCAAAACAGTCCATTTCTATGAGGAACTACATAGAAGTGAGGTGTTGATCTTGTCCAGTATATTTTACCTGACCCTACCACAGTATGATAAGTATATTTTACCTGACCCTACCATATTCCCCCTACCTCTCTCCCTCTCTCTCTCGCCCTTTCCCTCTATATCTCTCCCTCTTTCTCCCTCTCTCTCTCCCTCCCTCTCTCCCTCTCTCTCTCGCTCTCTCCCTCTTTCTGTCGCCCTTTCCCTCTCTATCTCTCCCTCTCTCTCCATTTTTCTCTCCCTCTCTCTCTCTCTCTCCCTCTCTCCTTCTCTCTCCCTCTCTCTCCCTCTCGCTCCCTCTCTCGCACTTCCTCTCTACCTCTCACTTTCTCTCCCTCCCTCTCTCTCGCTCTCTCTCCCTCTCGCTCTCTCCCTCTCTCTCCCTCCCTCCCTCTCTCCCTCTCTCTCTCCGTCTCTCTCTCTCACTCCCTCTCTCCCTCTCTCTCACTCCCTCTCTCCCTCTCCCCCTCAGTTTCTCCCTTTCTCTCTCTCGCCCTTTCCCTTTCTATCCTCCTCTCTCCCCCTCTCTCTCTTCCCCAGAGAATTCAATGTAGGAGCCTGTCTAGCTGTGTTGGACTGCCCCCTCCAGCTCCATATTATATCCTTAATCCCATTAGATGTTGTTGACTCCTTTCCTATAGGTCTTCTCCCCCCGGCATATCCTGCCACTTGATGCCAGTTATTCTCCGTAGGCATTTCTTAGCGAAGAACTGGAGTAGCTGTTGTATAGCTTTGTTCGTTCTACTTACTATCAAGAAGTACGGAAGGGCTAGAGCAGCTACTTTCAGCCGTAAATGGGCATAGTAAAGATCAAAACCTGTTCATAAACATAAACAAAACAAAGATAATGACCACCGATAAAACACAATGTCAGCAGAAATTTACAGTGGGTGGTGAGGAAATAGATCAGGTCACACATTTTGAATATCTGGGCTCCAGAATTGACAAAAATGGCGACTGCTCGAAAGAAATCAGAAGAAGACTAGCCATGGCAATGCAGAGACTGAACAGCCTGAAGAAATTATGGCAGAGTACCAACAAAATGTTAAAAGGAAAAGTCTTGAGAGCCTGTGTTTTTCCTGTGGCAGCTTATGGCTGTGAATCATGGACGATTACCAAAGCTTCTAGACAGAAAATCGAATCCTTCGAGTCAAAATGTTACAGAAAGATCCGCAGAATACCTTGGACAGAAAAAAAAACCAAATGGAAACATTCGGCAAGAGTTGAGCATAGAGGAGAACTGGTTTATCAATTCCATTTTGCCTAGAATGTTCAAATACTTTGGTCACATCAAGAGACACAACGGTCTTGAGAGAACGGTGATGGAAGGTATGGTGCCAGGCAAAAGAGGAAGGGGTAGACCAAGAAGACGATGGCACCAAGATATCCAGGAATGCCTGGGTATGACTGTGGCGGAGGCTGGAATTTAGCAACGGAACGAGTTTCTTTCAGACAGACTGAGATGGGAGCCACGTTCTATAAAGGGAACGAGTTTCTTTCAGACAGACTGAGATGGGAGCCACGTTCTATAAAGGGAACGAGTTTCTATCAGACAGACTGAGATGGGAGCCACGTTCTATAAAGGGAACGAGTTTCTTTCAGACAGACTGAGATGGGAGCCACGTTCTATAAAGGGAACGAGTTTCTTTCAGACAGACTGAGATGGGAGCCACGTTCTATAAAGGGAACGAGTTTCTTTCAGACAGACTTAGATGGGAGCCACGTTCTATAAAGGGAACGAGTTTCTTTCAGACAGACTGTGATGGGAGCGACGTTCTATAAAGGGAACGAGTTTCTTTCAGACAGACTGAGATGGGAGCCACGTTCTATAAAGGGAACGAGTTTCTTTCAGACAGACTGAGATGGGAGCCACGTTCTATAAAGGGAACGAGTTTCTTTCAGACAGACTGAGATGGGAGCCACGTTCTATAAAGGGAACGAGTTTCTTTCAGACAGACTGTGATGGGAGCGACGTTCTATAAAGGGAACGAGTTTCTTTCAGACAGACTGAGATGGGAGCCACGTTCTATAAAGGGAACGAGTTTCTTTCAGACAGACTGAGATGGGAGCCACGTTCTATAAAGGGAACGAGTTTCTTTCAGACAGACTGAGATGGGAGCCACGTTCTATAAAGGGAACGAGTTTCTTTCAGACAGACTGAGATGGGAGCGACGTTCTATAAAGGGAACGAGTTTCTTTCAGACAGACTGTGATGGGAGCGACGTTCTATAAAAGGAACGAGTTTCTTTCAGACAGACTGAGATGGGAGCCACGTTCTATAAAGGGAACGAGTTTCTTTCAGACAGACTGAGATGGGAGCCACGTTCTATAAAGGGAACGAGTTTCTTTCAGACAGACTGAGATGGGAGCCACGTTCTATAAAGGGAACGAGTTTCTTTCAGACAGACTGAGATGGGAGCCACGTTCTATAAAGGGAACGAGTTTCTTTCAGACAGACTGAGATGGGAGCCACGTTCTATAAAGGGAACGAGTTTCTTTCAGACAGACTGAGATGGGAGCCACGTTCTATAAAGGGAATGCTACATGATGATTACTTACTACCTCAGCTCCACACAGCAGCGCCGACTTAATATTCTAAATTTAGCTCGAAAGATAATAATATTTCAAAATGAACCATAGTGATTTTGGAATTGAGACAAAAAAGAAAGTATTCCCCTTCACACTCCGTGTATCCGTAATTGTAAATAGTTCGTGTTAGATTAAAGTTATGTCTCTCTGGATTCTACTGGCGAAGGAACACACCACCTCAAACGGTAATCCGCAATTTGTAATCCGGACGTATTGTCTAGTATATGGATGCATGTCTATCTGTTTGTAGTGTGGATGTATTTGTCAGTGTATGGATGCGTGTGTGTATCTGTTTGTAGTGTGGACGTATTGGTCAGTGCGTGGATGCCTGTTTGTAATGCGGACGTATGTGTCAGTGAATGGATGCATGTCCATCTGTTTGTAATGTAGACGTATTGACATGTGTATGGATGCGTGTGTGTATATGTTTGTAACGTAGACGTATTGGTCAGTATTTGGATACTGGATACGTGTATGTATCTGTTTTTAGTGTAGACGTATTGGCCAGTGTTCGGATGCGTGTGTATCTATTTGTACTGTAGATGTATTGACCAGTGTTGGGATGCGTGTGTGTATCTATTTGTACTGTAGACGTATTGGCCAGTGTATGGATACGTGTGTGTATCTGTTTGTACTGTAGACGTATTGGCCAGTATTCGGATGCGTGTGTTGTTAAGTTACCTTTGTCAACATCATGCCGGCCATTATTTCCTCACAATTTGCTTGAGGCTGGGTCAACCCCGGATCCATTTGCACCAACTGATTTACACCAAATATCGTACACCAACTGAGACTTGAGCCAAGATTGCTCGGTTGAGCGCCATTTACACTAACCACTGTATTACCGCGGGTAACTGTATTTAAAAAGGAAATCGTTTTAATCTTCCAACGTCGTGAAAGCTAACTAACCACGGCTGTGCATTGAGCTAGCAAATTAATTTTTTTAAATTAGAATGCTACAGAAACCATTAGTGCAGAAAAGCCGATTAGTGTTTTGATCCAGACTTCATGGAAGGCGGCCAACTACAGTTATATTTTGCTTCACGTAGAGAGTAAAAATACAAAACAAGAATCTCAAATGTAACATAAAAGTCACAATAGCTGCTGAAGACAATAGACTTATGTAGTAGATAGACAAACCAACATATTACTGAGTTAAACAAGACTTTCACATATTTTGTAGCCAAATCCACATAGTATGAATTTAGACAACAGACTCTCACATACTTTGTACCCAAACCAACATAATGTTGACATGGATATCAGCCAATCAATCACACGCTAGGAAGACATTAACGGCTGGTCTGAGATAAGCATACGTGAAATAGAATTCAAGACATACTGTTCCTCCTATTCTGGCGTTAGGGAGGCAAACATATTTCACAGCTTTTTTTCTCTCATGAATCTGTCATGGAGAGAACGGTTTGTCGATAGCTGGCATGCTGTATCTAGGGGACGACCATGACAACGAAGAAGGCGAAACGCTGTTAAACTGGGACATGACTCCACAGTGAGATTGGCAGTTGTCAATAATGATTAAATGGCGGATCGGTGGATCTACATTCGCAGCTCTAATCATTATTATTATCATAATTATCGGAAGTGCATTCCGGGTTGAGCACTAGAGTGGTGTCCAAGTTGACATAAATAAGCTAACTGTAACCTTTATAGCATGTCGTTAAAAGAAGGAAGAGTGCTTCAGTGATGCTAGCAGCATCTGTATGTGAAACCATTTGTATGAAACAGTGACCACGAAATCTGGGATACCAGTTTCCTGTACATAGACTAGTTACATTAGTGGCCCTATACTCCACTTCTGTACAACAAACGAATCGTTCGGTAGGGATGGATGGAAGTATTTCAGTGATCGCTCTATAAAACACATCGTTAACATCAGATAGAAAAACGTTTGACAGACACATCACTCTACAAATATCTCCTTAATATTCAATTAGAAAAGTTTTGACAGAAACACCGCTCTGCAAACATTTCCTTAATATTAAATGGGAAAGGTTTGACAGAAACACCGCTCTACAAACATCTCGTTAATATTAAATTGGAAAGGTTTGAGACACATGGCTCTACAAACATCTCCTCAATATTCAATTAGAAAAGGTTTGACAGAAACACCGCTCTACAAACATTTCCTTTATATTAAATGGGAAAGGTTTGACAGAACCACGGCTCTACAAACATCTCCTTAATATCAAATTGGAAAGGTTTGAGACACATGGCTCTACAAACATCTCCTTAATATCAAATGGGAAAGGTTTGACAGAAACACCGCTCTACAAACATCTCCTTAATATTCAATTCGAAAAGGTTTGACAGAAACACCGCTCTACAAACATCTCCTTAATATTCAATTCGAAAAGGGTTGACAGAAACACCGCTCTACAAACATCTCCTTAATATTCAATTAGAAAAGGTTTGACAGAAACACCGCTCTACAAACATCTTCTAAATATTTGATTGAACAAGGAATGCACACGGGAATATCGCGCTATTCAATGTTGTTGATAAAAACACAGTTAGCTAATGACGCTGTCACTGCACCAGAACAACAACACAATTATATATACGTTCAGGCTACAAAGCCTTTGTCAGAGACAAAGGACGAACGAAAACAAAAATCAGACACAAAATCCAGAAACAAGAAATCAAGTAAAATATGATGTTCTAATTCGCCGCCATAACAGGATGTGCCAGAAAAGTGTGAGACACTGTATGCCAGTTGTGAAATATACTGGGCCAAAAACGAAAGAGTCAAAATGATTGCGCATAGAGACAAACAGAAGAGACATGAACAAAGAACAACAACAAATAAACAGCAAAAAACTAACAATTATCTTCATTCTTTCTTCCTTTTCGTTTTTTGTCATCCTTATGCCCTTCAGCGGCAGGTTATGAAGAGGTTTCTTGACCGAGACCAAAAATATGCTTCGTACACAGAGAGCTTCACTGCTTCTGTTATTTCTGATATCCATTTTTAGTGTGGTCGGCGCTTGACTTTCAATCCATTGTATTTGTATAGCATTGCTTTCTGAGGGATAATATCTGGTGTTTGACGTGTCACGTGGCTGAACCATTTGGTTTGTTGTCTGTTGGTGAGGTCTAGCACTGGTGTTGTACCTACTTGTCTCCTAATATCTTCGTTTCTGATTCTATCCAATATTGTTTCTCCAAGCATTCTGCGTAGCCATTTCATCTCTCTTGTTACAATGTTTAATGTGTCTTTGTTAATATAAAATCCTGGCCTTGATAGCACAATGTCGGTAGGAATATCACGTCGCGTAGTGTTCTTTTTATATACATTGTCACGTGCTTACATAGTATTAACGGGGACATTTGCCCAATTATTTCTTCTTTTCTTCTTCTTCTTCGTTCTCAATCTCCCACTACCAAACCCTGAAAGGGCTTAAGTAGCAGAATGTAGTCCAGAGAACGGAATGCGTTGTGTCCAACACATCCGACTTCAGCAAGCATTTTTTTTAGTACCGATTTAGCATTCCTTCTTCGATCCCTTCTCCTTAGCCAGTCTGCCCTGCTGCAGCCTGTTATCCAAGATCACCGCGTGGAGGTGTAGAAGGGTCTTGGCAGCTATGGTTCGCTGGCACTGACGCTAGCAGTCAGCTATGGGTCGCTGACCACTGCAGCTCATGTGCTGCTCAGCAGCTTGATGCCCAATGATTTGACCTGCTCTATTTCATCTGTGTTGGGTTTTTTTTTTTGCTTAGAAGTTTGCCTCACTAGTTTCTACTGGCGGAGGCGTGCCATTTTCCACCCCAGACCGTAGTCCATTGGGCGATATCAGGACGCATAAACCAGTGCTTGGATGCATGTGTGCGTCTGTATGTACCTATGCTAGGTTTGTGCCCCCTCAGAAGCTAGCCCAACCAAAGTGCAATGAAAGGGCTTTACCACGAGGGCGCGTGTGAAAGTTGTGCAAGGGTGTGACTGTGGGACAGAGTCAAATGAAACAGAGTGAGGTGAGAAGAGAGAGAAGGGAAGAGTTGCCCCCAGGGTGAGCCCCCCTGAGATTATGTTACCAAGGTACGAGAAATTGTTTACCTGCTTTACTTGTTGGTTTTGTATGAATATTGTTGTTTCTATTTCTGTTTCTTTTCTTCTGGTTTCTTTATGTTGAATGTATTACTGTAATCCGTAGAAACGTGATTAAGATTATTCATATATTCCTGCAGTTGATTTTTCTGTGATTGGTCATGAGCAAAAAAATTAAGTTAAGTGATTACTGAGGTTGTTTCCCTTTCTAATTAAAAGTTAAGTGATTACTGAGGTTGTTTCCCTTACTAATTAAAAAGTTAAGTTAAGTGATTACTGAGGTTGTTTCCCTTACTATTTAAAAAGTTAAGTTAAGTGATTACTGAGGTTGTTTCCCTTACTAATTAAAAAGTTAAGTTAAGTGATTACTGAGGTTGTTACCCTTACTAATTGAAAGTTTAGTTAAGTGATTACTGAGGTTGTTTCCCTTACTATTTAAAAAGTTAAGTTAAGTGATTACTGAGCTTGTTTCCCTTACTAATTAAAAAGTTAAGTTAAGTGATTACTAAGGTTGTTTCCCGTACTAATTAAAAAGTTAAGTTAAGTGATTACTGAGGTTGTTTCCCTTACTAATTAAAAAGTTAAGTGATTACTGAGGTTGTTTCCCTTACTAATTAAAAAGTTAAGTTAAGTGATTACTGAGGTTGTTTCCCTTACTAACTAAAAAGTTAAGTTAAGTGATGATGAGGTTGTTTCCCTTACTAATTAAAAAATTAAGTTAAGTGATTACTGAGGTTGTTTGCCTTACTAATTAAAAAGTTAAGTTAAGTGATTACTGAGGTTGTTTCCCTTACTAATTAAAAAGTTAAGTTAAGTGATTTCTGAGGTTGTTTTCCTTACTAATTAAAAAGTTAAGTTAAGTGATTACTGAGGCTGTTTCCCTTACTAATTAAAAAGTTAAGTTAAGTGATTACTGAGGTTGTTTCCCTTACTAATTAAAAAGTTAAGTTAAGTGATTACTGAGGTTGTTTCCCTTACTAATTACAAAGTCAAGTTAAGTGATTACTGAGGTTGTTTCCCTTACTAATTAAAAAATTAAGTTAGGTGATTACTGAGGTTGTTTCCCTTACTAATTAAAAAGTTAAGTTAAGTGATTACTGAGGTTGTTTCCCTTACTAATTTAAAAGTTAAGTTAAGTGATTACTGAGGTTGTTTCCCTTACTAATTAAAAAGTTAAGTTAAGTGATTACTGAGGTTGTTTCCCTTACTAATTAAAAAGTTAAGTTAAGTGATTACTGAGGTTGTTTCCCTTACTAATTAAAAAGTTAAGTTAAGTGATAACTGAGGTTGTTCCCTTACTAATTACAAAGTCAAGTTAAGTGATTACTGAGGTTGTTTCCCTTACTAATTAAAAAATTAAGTTAAGGAGTGATTACTGAGGTTGTTTCCCTTACTAATTAAAAAGTTAAGTTAAGTAGTGATTACTGAGGTTGTTTCCCTTACTAATTAAAAAGTTAAGTTAAGTGATTACTGCGGCTGTTTCCCTTAATAACTAAAAAGTTAAGTTAAGTGATTACTGAGGTTGTTTCCCTTACTAATTAAAAAGTTATGTTAAGTGATTACTGAGGTTGTTTCCCTTACTAATTAAAAAGTTAAGTTAAGTGATTACTGAGGTTGTTTCCCTTACTATTTAAAAAGTTAAGTTAAGTGATTACTGAGGTTGTTTCCCTTACTAATTAAAAAGTTAAGTTAAGTGATTACTGCGGTTGTTACCCTTACTAATTAAAAAGTTAAGTTAAGTGATTACTGAGGTTGTTTCCCTACTAATTAAAAAGTTATGTTAAGTGATTACTGAGGTTGTTTCCCTTACTAATTAAAAAGTTAAGTTAAGTGATTACTGAGGTTGTTTCCCTTACTATTTAAAAAGTTAAGTTAAGTGATTACTGAGGTTGTTTCCCTTACTAATTAAAAAGTTAAGTTAAGTGATTACTGAGGTTGTTACCCTTACTAATTAAAAAGTTAAGTTAAGTGATTACGGCGGCTGTTTCCCTTAATAACTAAAAAGTTAAGTTAAGTGATTACTGCGGCTGTTTCCCTTACTAATTAAAAAGTTAAGTTAAG
This sequence comes from Ariolimax columbianus, assembly GCA_036924085.1. Taxonomy (NCBI): domain Eukaryota; kingdom Metazoa; phylum Mollusca; class Gastropoda; order Stylommatophora; family Arionidae; genus Ariolimax; species Ariolimax columbianus. Next base: position 16,618,828 of record JAVGWX010000025.1, on the reverse strand, counting down.
TGATTACTGAGGTTGTTTCCCTTACTAATTACAAAGTCAAGTTAAGTAATTACTGAGGTTGTTTCCCTTACTAATTAAAAAATGAATTTAACTAGTGATTACTGAGGTTGTTTCCCTTACTAATTAAAAAGTTAAGTTAAGTAGTGATTACTGAGGTTGTTTCCCTTACTAATTAAAAAGTTAAGTTAAGTGATTACTGCGGCTGTTTCCCTTAATAACTAAAAAGTTAAGTTAAGTGATTACTGAGGTTGTTTCCCTTACTAATTAAAAAGTTAAGTTAAGTGACTACTGAGGTTGTTTCCCTTACTAATTAAAAAGTTAAGTTAAGTGATTACTGCGGCTGTTTCCCTTAATAACTAAAAAGTTAAGTTAAGTGATTACTGAGGTTGTTTCCCTTACTAATTAAAAAGTTAAGTTAAGTGATTACTGAGGCTGTTTCCCTTACTAATTAAAAAGTTAAGTTAAGTGATTACTGAGGTTGTTTCCCTTACTAATTAAAAAGTTAAGTTAAGTGATTACTGAGATTGTTTCCCTTACTAATGTTAGCTTTTTAAAAACATATTTCGTCTATGTATGTGATGAACAGTAAAGTAAAAAGTACACTGCCTTGCTGTACAACGGATCTAATGTGATATGTTTCTGAATACCCTGCGTTTATTCTAACTTTCAAAACAAATAAATGTAAAGGCAAATGATGGCATAATGTATTTGCAAACGATATTTTTTGGAAGGATTAGCTGCGCTACTTTTTATCCTCACTCTCTCGTCTCGAGCCGCCCGACCCCAGTGGCAAGCCAAGGACAAGATGACTAGGGGGCGACTACGATACTCAAGCAACCGTGAAAAATACGGCGGAGTCCGGAGTCGAACCCACACCACCTGAACACGAGACCGGCGGATTAACCACTTCGCCACTGAATCCTCTTAAAACACATAGCAAAAGACAAAACCGCAAAGATATGGGTAAACACATTAATGAATAAACAATTATAAGAAGTAAAAAAGTAAGTAACATGTTCTTTACAGAATCTCGCTTCTTATATCGGCCACCTATTTTGCTGTTAAAAGTTTCTTGGCAAGTGTGGAGTACGATAGGTTGCCATTACTTTCAGTACGTGGGAGAGCGAGAAAAATCATGTCTACCAAACTGGACACAAACGTGGCATTAACTTAATTTAACTTTATACTGGTTTAGAAGTCTCTGCAGATTCTGTATACAACCTTGCTCTAAAAGCTATGAGCATCCAATTTTTTATTAAATGCATTAACTGTTCCTGCCTCTACTACCTCCCGTGGAAATGCATTCCAAGCATTCACCACTCCCTGACTAAAAAAATATTTCCTAATATCTATTCTGGACTTCTCTTTAGTTCATTTGAAGCTATGCCCTCTTGTTGTTGTGGGTGGTTTTATTTTTAAAACTTGTTATAGTCTAATTTATCCATTCATCTTTTCATCTTATAAACCTGTATTAATTCACCTCGAATTATTCTCTCTTCTAGTTACTTAGGAGCCGCGTAGCGCAGTGGTTAGCACGCTGGCTTCGCATCTGAGTGGTTTTGGGTTCATTCCCCAGTTGAGGCGGTAATGTTTTTTTCAGACCGCAATGGCTCCCGGGTCAACCCAGCCTTAAATGGGTACCGGTTCAGCCCGGGAAGTAAAAGCGGTGATGGAGAGGAGATGGCTACCGCCCTCATATAGCCGAGCCTTTGAAATGGGAGATCGCTAACACCTCACACCCCTACGGCAGTAATGCTATGGGATACTTTACTTTTTTTAGTTACTTTAGGCCGTTTTTTCTGAGTCTTTCCTAATAACTGTAATTCTGGAATCCCACTATCAGATTTGTCACTCTTTTTTTAAATCTTCCTAGCATGTTTATATCCCCTCTATAATAAGGACTCGACACCTGTACACACTACTCCAATCTAGGTCTAACTAATGCTCTATACAGTTTGACTATCACTTCCTTGCTCCTATGTTTAATATTTCTTTTTATCATTGTCTTTTTATCATTGTCTTTTTATCATTGTCTTTTTTATCAGTCTTTTTATCAGTCTTTTTATCAGTCTTTTTATCATTGTCTTTTTATCATTGTCTTTTTATCATTGTCTTTTTATCATTGTCTTTTTATCATTGTCTTTTTATCATTGTCTTTTTATCATTGTCTTTTTATCATTGTCTTTTTATCATTGTCTTTTTTATCAGTCTTTTTATCAGTCTTTTTATCAGTCTTTTTATCAGTCTTTTTATCAGTCTTTTTATCAGTCTTTTTATCAGTCTTTTTATCAGTCTTTTTATCAGTCTTTTTATCATTGTCTTTTTATCATTGTCTTTTTATCATTGCCTTTTTATCATTGCCTTTTTATCATTGCCTTTTTATCATTGCCTTTTTATCATTGCCTTTTTATCATTGCCTTTTTATCAGTCTTTTTATCAGTCTTTTTATCAGTCTTTTTATCATTGTGAAACGGAAGTTTCGCCCCTAGGACACGCATCCTTCATAATAATAAGAGCAGAGATAATAAAAGATAGAAGGGAGATAAGAGAGGAAAACTACGTTGACATACGGGATGTACTCAGATCCTGAGGATTGAGACAAAATATAAGGAAAATCGAAAGATTCTCAAGCTGAAATCGGTGTCGATCAGCGGAAGACCAGGAGAGGATGACAGGGACACTGATACCTACCTTACTTTGGTATCCAGGATTATTGAAATGATTGGCGACAGGAGAGCTGATGTTATTGGAAATGTCATTGGGATGCTGACGGAACGGGTCAGAGTTCAAGGCTAG